>JBBPRQ010000018.1:0-147726 GCA_038093095.1 Boletus insuetus | reverse complement strand
TTCGGAACCAAATCCTCCGCGTCCATTTTTGGTGAAACCACGGATCAGAGACGGGGGAATGGTCTCAAGTTCATGCTGTGTGAGACCCCAGTTACTGGGATTCTATAGATAAGATATACGGTGTGCAGAATGTGCAAATTCCCTCACACCCAAAGGATTTTTACGTCGTGTTTTCTAAGAGCTGGGAGTAGAGCTTGAAGTGGAGCAATGCAGTTCAATCCCGTTGTGTGGGTCCCGATATCAGGATGCAGGAAAAAGCTAGGTGGAGACGGTTAGCGACCACGCAAGAAACATGGTAAAGGCCGAACACTGACTTTTGCATATCAATGATCACAGCTGCGGTCGTTGCTTTGTTGATTCTGATACTGCGATCACCATCCACGGGTATATCGAGCTGAGACGACTGTAGTTTGGGGGGCTCCAACTCTCCCCCTTGTGGGTGTGCTGTCCGAGAGAGATCGATAAGCCCAGATGGATGTTCTACCCAGAATGATGTTGCATTGCCATACTCAGTGACTTTGGATACTTTGGGTCGCGAAGACATGAATATGAAGGGGGAGGCGCTTAAGGAACTGGGATGGGGACGGCAACAAACTCACTACTTTATATGAGGGTCAGCGTGCATGTGTGGGATAAGTCTCCCCAGTGACATGGACATTGCGAGAGTCAATATTTGCGGCAGACTCTAATTCTGGAATGATGAGACCCAATAGCACACGTGATCAATAAGCAGGACAAAAGCAGAAGATTGCGGTTCAGTAACTATAGTATCATCCATGTGACCAGCAAGTATGTTGAGATGATATACAGATTGTGGGATAAATTCGACAATGTAGTAATGAGAGTGGGGGATGTGTACCGCGTGATTGATTTCTAAGTAGCGTATCAGGGTGTGGTGTCCTAGGCGGTTATAATGTGATTTGTAGCCAAAAACAATGCATGATGGGCCCAAGATGGGCACTGATTATAACGAATGTTGACTTTGATCATCGGGTACATTGCGAACCTAGAAATCAAGTTCAGCACACTACGTTGGAGAATGACGGACACTTGCCATCAGCACGTAGCGGGTGTAGTCTTCTTCATCTCCAATGACAGAGCTGTCAGATGAATTTTGCCTTTTCGAGCTAGTCCTCGATCTACCCTCGGGACTTCCGTCCGAGGAGTATCCATTGGAGACCAATTCAGAGCGTTTCCGTGGCGGTTGCATGGTAGGGGCAGAAGGGTCTTGGTCCGACGTGTTCTGCATATAGTTCGCCAGGAGAGGTTCGAAACTACCAGCACTATATGTGGGAGTATGGCCGTATGAGCTTTTGCGATCGCGAGACGAACCAAGATCGTCGGTGCACCGGTCGGCCCGGGGTGAAGGACTTGTCGTGCGTGCTGGTACATATCCCTCTGGGCGGCTATTGGTGCGATGTACCGTTGAGCACCCTGGGTGTGAATTGGCACTGTACTTTGTGGTATCATCAAGTACCTCTGAGAGTCGGGTGGACTTCGGCAGCGAGGCTGAGCCTCCCAAACCAAAGAGGCTACTTCGTTGGCCCATTTCAGACGACAATTGATGGCGTGCATTTGGCGATATTGGGCTACCACCTTCGTCATCGTCGTCCAGAGGTGCTCGATTTAAACCTGCAGCAGCGACAGCAGCTTCAACTGCAGTATCTTGCTCAATTCGCTTCATACGTTGGCGGTGGCGTATAGCGAACAATATCCACATCACAATAGAGGCACTAGCAAGACCAACGACGGCAAAGACGCCAACGACAGCCCCTGTGTTGGTGAAAAATCTGAGAAGTGGTTTAGCACTTGTGAAGTGCAAATAATATAAACCTTTACGATAAATCCTCGGAAGTACTGTTGTTTTGGGCAAGCGTTGGATTGACGATAGCTTGGGTTACCGTGGTGACCATTCCGCCAACTCCTGTTGTGGTGATCACCTCGGTGACCACACGAGGTATGCTGGTCATCACCTGTCCCTGACTATTTGTCTCTGTGATGAAGACCGTGGTACTTTCTAACACCGTTGTTCTTTCGAGAGTGTTGAGCTATCCTTAAGTCCAGGTATTAGAAGCAAACTCGTACAGTGGCATGGCAGGTTTCTCCGGAGATGGACTTCGGGATGATGGATCGGAAGGTGGAGGCGAGGATGTCGTGGTGAATGGTGTATTGGAAGTGGTAGTCGATATTGAGGTTGAGGAAGTAGTCGTGTCGAGCATGGTAGTGGCGAGGGAGGGCAATGTTGACGTTAGCGATTGAATAGTTCTTGGAACTGTCGTCGTTGAAGGGGTTGTTGTTGTCTGGACAGAAGTTGCTGGAGTCGATGTCGTTGACCGACTGTCATTGGTCGAGGTGATTGTTGTCGCAGAAGGGACGGATGAGGACGTTGGCGAAAATCTTGCAGAAGTGAGAGAAGCAGTTGATGATGGCACGGATGGACTTGCTGACGACGCTACTGGAGTGGTAGCCACAGTTGTCGCTGCCATTGTCGTCTGTAAAATACTGCAAGTGGTTCATGCAGAGGAGCTTCAAAAGCAGAATGTGAACGCACGAAGATGGTTGCTGAGATTGTTCCGAAAATGCTGACGCTATGGGAGCCGAGGTAGATTGAGTTGGTGACGTGGTAACCGAAGTAAATAACGGAACGGTGTTAACACGGGAAGAAGACGAAAGAATGTAAGTCGGAGATACAGATGACGGCGATGGCGCGGTGGAGGACACAGAAGAAACAGGGGTAGGTGTGTCAACAGCCAGTGTCGAGGACATATATGGGATGACGCGTGCAATAGCAGGAACGTGAGATGCGGTAAGAAAGAGCCTTACAAAAGGCTCTCGAGGTCGGCGAGACACTAGACGCGGGCAGGTGCGTCGAACTCGAGTCAGGAAGGAAACAAATGTTTGGCAGAGTGGGCCGAGAATCGTGACGAAGGCAAGAAAGAGTGAAGACTCACCCAGTCGTTCTGCGTGGCGAACGGGGCTCTAAACGATCATTCTGACACAGATACTGGGCGCAAATGGACGTGAGGGCAGCGGGAAGTTGCCAGGTTCACGTTGCGACTCGAGTACTGAGTAAGGCAAGCTCCGCACTTGATCAAATATTGCTGGCTGCGAGTCGTTGTGCGTCGTTCAAACTTGCCCGAGGTAGCCTGCGCTGGCCTGCTTCAGGCTGTCGGTTGCACGAGGCGATGAAAGTGCGCCTGAGGCTCCCATGCCTCCTAATCCTCGCCGTCGATGCCGTTTCCGGACTTGATCTAGCCGGCCAAATATACATACATGAAAAGCCCATCATTGGTCGCGGAGATGTTACGGTTCAGAATGGACGTGCGTGTGCGGTGTGGTTAAGCCCTTAGTAAATTGTGGCTGTGAGTCCACAGATTTTGTGAGCGCAACCGATCAGTGCATATTTACACCCTACTATTTTCGTTCTGCCGTGCCAACCGAGCACAGATTGATCGTAAACACAAGTGTTGTTTCAACGCATGGAAACGGCAACGCGCGGGTATAAGTAGAAGTGAGAAACGTTGCTATCAGGCTTGGCACTCGACGTTAAGATGGTCACCCTGGACCAACCAAAGCGACAAGACCCATTCCACTCCACCCTCAACGCTGTACCTCCACCCTCATTCGAACAGAGTGCGGGCGACCCGCTCGTCCTCGACTTCTCCCAACTTGAACATGAGACGTACACTGCCCTAGGAGGCGAGGATCCCCCAACGTTCACCCCGTACGAGGCCTCCCACTTCATCTCAGGAACTGGGGACGTCATTTCTCATGACCCTCACTTGAACGAGGATGGTCCGTGAACAGTTCAATTCCTCTGCAATCTACTGACGTCGCAAAAGGCGAAGCGCTCTATCGTTTCTTACTCTCTCAAGCAGTCATTCCGCCTCGGATATTCCTGCACTGTCGGGGGACCCACAACGAAACTCATACCCGCATGGTTCGCTCCGAATCACGCCACGGGAACCATTTAGAATGGAGGACTGAGCGATACACGGAAAAGGTTGTCGATTTTGATTTCAAAATAGACGTCGGCCAGCATATCTCTGGCGGGCCTACACACTGGTCAGTAGGAGACCCAGCTCCCGCGTACCGTGGCCGTATGTTTCGCGAAGTTGGTATCGGCAGTGAGAAGCACAAGGCTACAGGAGCAGAGCGGAACGCTGCGAAAGCATGGGATAAGGAGCGTAACTCAAGGGGCTTTCCTCCATGGATCGGCAGCGACTACGCATGGAGAGAGGATCAACCACACGTTATGCACAACAATAGTGTATTGAACTCATCATGGACGCTTCGCCAGTGGGCCGATGACTACTGCTCCAGCAGGAAGCTCTTGAAGGAATTCGAGTATCACAAAGTCCGTCGAATGCTTTAACCTTGATCAGGTCTATCAACTGATGCTACGTAGGTTGTTTATGGTTGGAATTTCGGTGCTCTCAAAGCTGCGACCCGTTCTGTTATAATATCCACTCCCTACAGAGGGGATATCGAAGTTTCATTTAAAACCGTGAACTCGGTAGTCTCCGTCCGATCGCAGAATCATCTGTCGCGCGCACTCTCGAATGGATGGATCAAATTTCTGCTGATTATCACCTTCGTATATCCCTTCCTGTGGCTATTCAGACGGTTTCACCATCGTGGTGGCGGGATCTGGAGGGTTTGTGGAGGTGCATATGCTCTGAAGCGTATCGAGCAGGTCAACCCCCAAGAATATACTGGAGATTTCAAACCCTGCGAAAGTCCGTTTCCAGGCGCGCAAACAGTCGACAATACTTTCGGACAAGTGTCGGGATCTACTAGCTCCTCCAATCCGCGGACTAAGGCGGTCGGCTTGAGGGAAGGAATCTGGTTCAGACAGTGGGAAGGAACGATCAGAAGAGCCGTGCTCGACCGGCTGCAGGAAACTGAGTCTCTTGTCGATGGTGGCCCTACATTCCCAACAGTCATGCTAGATGGTTATTGATCAACATCCTCTGAACGTCCATCCAAGTATCGGTGTTGAGACTCATTCTACATAGCAGTCGATAATTATAACTAGTAGGGATAAATACGTTTCTGAACTCGGAACAGTTGGATGTACTATAGTACAGCTCCAAACAATTTAGCAAATAAGAAAACTAGGCCCGAATGAGTCCAGTTAATTGCAATCAACCAATTATATAGCTCGTTGGGTAAATTGTCACGACGAACTTGTATTCATGTGGTTGAATACATTGACGCCAGTCCAAACAGCCGAGAAACCGACGTTGAGGCTGGCCTTGTTTACGTCGCTAGAGATGTGTTCCAATTCTGATTCCGAATAGTCGTCGGCCTCGAGGAAGGCGAGTGCAGTTTCCAAAAACCACGCGTGTTTCTTGATGAAATGCACAACAACCGTTCCGCCGACACGCTTATTTTCGTATCGCTTCACGCGACCTTCCCTATATCGCCATGTATCGCCTGTTTCCAGCGCCATTCCTAATGGGAAAGAAAATCAGTAAACGTCGACACAACTAATTGAACGAACCTTCACGCAACCTGGACATATCGCTTCCTTCTACCAGCGCTTCCACACTTTCGGCCAGCGTCATATCCCGGACAGGTTGTTGGTAACGCACCCCAAACATTGACACACTCGAATGTGCCCATGAGGTTGGCGTAGGATTATAAGGATCATTCGGTGAGCTCTGATCGTCACTTGACTTGTTCTTCAACCCCTTCTCGACATACGCTAGGACAGACTCTTTGACTCGTCTAACATGAGAAGGAAATAAGAACCCGTGAGAGTATCTTCGAAGGAGCATCAGCGTCAGAGAAGGTGACGAATGGACATTGTACTCACACGGTGCCAGCGCGGGGATGATCATATATCCAGCATCGTTCACTCACCCATCGAATTTGAGCTGCTTGCGGATGCAAAGCCATCCACCTTGCAGTTAGCTTGTCTTCGGCACCTTTTGTCAAACCCTTGACGGCCGTGTCCTTTGAAACCCAAGTAACGAGACTCCAGCTCAGACTATATAACTCGCCGCCCATGAAGAGATCCTTAACGAGATAACCCCAGTAAACCAACGGATCGTGAACAATGCCAGCTTGTTTGGGTATCATGTCGACGTCTGACTGAAGAGAAGAAGGAAGATGGGTGAGCGCCCCAGCCTTGACGGATGTGGTATTTTCCGAGAAACCATATGGACTATGCCCTTTGGCATGCAGCTCTAGCCTCATCCTGGACTCTAATTCCGCCAACATTACGAAGGCATCATCGTCCACTTTAGCAACGAAGTCCGGTCGTACCCAAGGCCTGGGTTGACCAGAAGCATAGTCCTCCCAAGCGAGATGCGAATCATGAGGAGCAGGACGCAGCGCTAGCGACGACTGTGTCGAATAGGAAAATCGGGGTACTGGAATTGAGGTGTTGAGATAGACAGGCGGTACCCATGCATTTTCAGCAGCCCAGCTGAAGTAAGCATGTGATTTGCCCGAATTCATGTTTTCAGGAGAAGGCAAAATGACAATGTCATTATACACTATGAGGTTGTAAAAACTTCAATGTCAAAGGACGCGAACATGACGACTCACTATTCATTTCAGTTTGAATACGTCTTTCCCAACCCTTCCGAGGCTGACCGAGAATAAATCGCACCACCGTTCGTGATGTTCCGAATCCACTATCACTGGGACCTGCACCATTTCGACTACGAGGATGCGAAGCCCATGTGGTTCTTATCAGCATTCTACGTTCCAATGCGGAGTCCATGGAGAAAACACCCAGGAAAATTCCTGCTGGTGGAACGGAATCCAAATCGTCCGGAGGGAACGTTGGTGGAAGCAAATCTGGAAAGGGGTTCAAATACGGATAAGGCCGGCGGGTGCGATAGCTTGGAGGGTAAAAAGATGACGGAGGGATAGCACAGTATGCTTGCCAGGGTAATGGTTCCTTGTCAGGATTGAGGATGTACATGAGTAGCAATGTGAGCGAGATTGCGAAGACTGTGAAGAGGAGGAGGGCGAAAATCTATTCAGAAGTGAGCTTAACCGTGATGCGAGAGGGAGATGAAAGGACCTCACAATGGTCATCGGTTGCTGAGGGAAAAATGGATGTCGGACGACCCTTCTTATACCCTTCTTGAATGTTCTCCATATCCTTCCCTCTCGTTGCCGTCGCCTGCGTGATTGTGGGTGAAGATTCCACCACCTACGTCTCCCGTCCCGGATACTGGTATAGACTCCAGAGCTTCCGAGTAACGGTGATACTGGCTCATCGTCTATGTCTGAGGTGGACGAGGTAAAACGATGAGTTGGATATGAAGACGGGGTCGGTGCGCGGGATGGTGTTGGCGAAATCGCAGAATCCGAAGAACGGTCCCCTTGAGTGGTATCTGGGTATGAGGTGTCCATATGTTCTCCCACAGGCATTGTGCTTGGGATATCCCTGTATACTTCCTGTGGGTCTGAACCAGGCAAGCATTCGTATTCTTCCCCAGACTGTCGTGGTCTTAAAGAATCGACGATATTTCGAAACGATGGCATGTCACTAACTCCGTCTCCGAGCCTCCTGCAGACGGTGGGAAGTAACTCAGTGCGACCAGGCAAACAAGACTTGGCAAATCCTACATACGGTCCCTGCGAAAGTGTAGACTAACCGCAGTTCTGTGCCACTTTCAGGAGCGCAAGTGAACAAAGTTACAGAACAAAACGTTTCCGTTTGTTTATTTACAAAAGGTTGGTGTCCATGGCGTTGCACAGCACCTTTCCCAATACTCGGATTTGGTGTGTATCGCGACCCTTTACATGGAAACGTCGCAATGAGAATCCTTGTCAATGGGCAGTGCGATTTTGGCATGCATGGACCGTTTGCATCAGCATAACGGAACTGAGCAAAACTAACAGGCGGACTCGGGAGTAATGGAGTCTGCGTCTCTGCACCTACAGGATCCACTGTCGTGAAATATCCACCACGAACTGGTCTTTCGTATTGTCTCTTTCTGTCTCCTTGCCAGCCCAGCTAGTTGCAGTCAGGTCGCAGTGCCAGAGATGATCAACCACGTGACACATATCCACGTGACTTCAGTACTGGAAAGTTCTGGGGACAGGGGGGGTCGAGGTGTTCGTCCTTCCCTCATCTGTACCAGCCATAATGGCCTCTCTCAGGTATGACACCCACAACCTGAACTCTATCGATGTTTGATTCTTCCTAGACACGAGTTCTACGAGACAGATGAGAAGCTCACCATCTCGGTATTCGACCGAGGGGCAGATCCTGAAGCAGTGTCTGTGCAGTTTGAACCGCGAAAGGTTGGACTTATATGTCTATCTAACACCCTTTTTGCTAATAATCCGTAGCTGATGTACAAGAATGGAGACAAAGTCTTGTCACTTCAACCTCTGAAGGGTCAGATTGACCCTACTAAGAGCGACTACACGGTGGGTAAGGTCAAGGTCGAGATTAGACTCGCCAAGATGGCCCTCGGACGATGGTGTGGTCTTGTTGGCGAAACTCCCGATCGTATGTCGTCTTGGCCCATGTCATGCATTACAGCACTGCAGCATTTCTTAGCACTTGCCAATTCTGCCGCGCCGCCGCCGTCGGAACCCCCGATCAGTCACAAGAGGAAGAACTGGGAAGGCATCACTACAGGTATCCTCGGTAGCGAGAAGGAGAGGACTACAGAGGAGGATCCCAATGTTGGTGGGGACAATACTGTCAATACCTTCTTCCAGAAGATTTTTGCGGATGCGGATGATGACACGAGACGCGCGATGATGAAGAGTTTCCAGGAGAGCGGCGGGACAACACTCAGCACAAACTGGGAAGAGGTTCAGAAAGGGAAGGTCGATGTAAAGCCTCCAGAGGGGAGTGAGTGGAAGCAATGGGGTTAAAGCCTTAGTCCACCTTGTATTGTCCTGATAAGATCATGGTTTAGCTCGCTTGGTAGGCTGATACTGTTTTTCCATCGTAATTGGAATTGACCTGAAGCCACATTCTCACCTTCCTCCCTGATCGAATCATGTCCCCGCTTACCCTCATTGTCGCCGCAACAAAGCAAAATGGCATTGGACGGGGCGGCACGATGCCTTGGCACATCCCTAAAGACTTGGCATACTTTAGCCGGGTCACGACGAACGCGCCCACCACACAGGCGAACACTGTATTGATGGGCAGGAAAACTTGGGGGAGTATCCCATCCAAGTTCAGACCGCTGAAGAAGCGGATCAATGTCGTGCTTAGCCACAACAGTGATTATGACCTGTACGCCGATTTTAAATACACTGTCCCATTGGCTAACGTGGAACCAGGTTTAAACCAGCAGACCCGGCGGCACTCCCGCCAACTGATTCAACACATCTGTGTTCCGACCTGAAAACCGCAGTGGAGACTTTCGGGTCCCGGAAGGATGTCCACCGCCTGTTCATCATCGGAGGATCCTCGCTGTATCAGCTAGCACTGTCTCAGCATTCGCTGCAAGCAGATCGCATCCTCGTAACACGCCTTTATACCCCAGAATTCGACTGTGATGTGTTCTTCCCTGATGTTCTGGGTGGTGCAGAATGGCGAAAGGCATCCCATGAAGAACATAGCGCGTGGGTGGGTTTTGAGGTTCCGGCAGGCATTCAAACAGAAAACGGTGTCGAATTCGAATTTCAGATGTGGATCAGGTCACCAGGTCAATTTGGGACAAATAGAGGAGATCCTTGACAAATGCTTTCCACAATCAAGGTTTTTATTATGTGCTGCTCAGTACTGTTGTAACTGGGTCGGGGAGGCTACCCTTGCCGCTTTAAGGGGGTCAGTGACGCAAGGATGGCGATGGCGGGCATCTCATACCTGTTTATGCTTGGGATCCTTTGAACATATAACATACACCCTCCCCTTGCGTATAACGATGCTGCAACCGTCGCACATAACCTTGACCGACGACCTGACCTTCATCCCCCTCGTCAATGCTCGGACTGGTGGGGCAGTATGAGCGATAAAACATCCAGGCTCAACACGATGGGGATGAGTGATGGTTGCAGTGCGAAACCGCATGAAAAGTGGGCGACTCGATGTTAGCAAAGCTCGTAGCATGATTGCGACTGTGAACGGGTAAATTTCAGTTTTCAAAAAGTGCCAGTGTAAATGATCACGTGCAGCCTCTTTTGAGCTCACTCTCCTCTCTCCCAAGTTCCAACTCGAGCTACTCTATGGAACGTGCAGTGCAAGAGAGCACTCCAATACCCGCATCTAGAACAGCTGCCTTCGTCCTGTTTGTGTTTGTTCTTGTCGCATTTGTAGTAGAGACACAGACAACTCAGGTTGGTGATGCGTTCGTGCTATTCGCTATGACCTGATCTTCGCGCAGTATCTACAAACTACATTGGAATACGAGCAGCCATACTTTATATTGCAAGTCCGAACTCGCTGCTACAGTACATGACCGATTGACTGAAATGGAATTCCAGCTACATTGTTCATTCATGCTTCTTGCTGTCTTTCCCGATTCATTTGGTCTACGTACTGCTCAGGACGAAGCATAGACTTCGACCACTATTAACGGGCCTCAACTTTGCTCTTACAACACAGGTGACTGCCTGGAGAACTGGTTGCTCCTCGACTGGAGGTCTCTCCGTGGCCAAGTTGGTCGTTCCCATCGTCTGCATCACCGCATTTTACAATCTCCCTGGCTTGCTGTGGTTTATTGCAGTTTCCCTGGCTTCGTACGATGTTTTGCGTCTTCCATTTCCATTCGTTGACGCTTCTCCAGGGTCACGGACGTAACAGCAATTTGGAATGCAAATGCCTTTTTTGCTTATCTTTTTAGTGTGAAACTACTCGGTGTAAAGTGGGGAACCCTCCGGTTGTTTGCGGTATTCATCGCCACTCTAGGTGTTCTTACCGTGATTTATGGCGGGACCACCGCTTTATCACCACACTTACAGTCGGATCCGTCGAGTACCTCCGCACCTTTGATTGGGGACGTGCTGACCCTGGTCGCGTCTGTCCTGTATGGCCTCTACCAAGTTTTCTACAAGAGATACATTGCATTACCTACCCATTCAGAATCGACTACCGAGTCTGGTCGTTATCGACCACTCCTTGATCATGCAAACAACACTCTAGATGAAGAGACCGCTGCTGTCCTCCGTGCAGACGATATCGTATACCCACCCCCATTTGGCCTACATCCCAACCTGATTACAGCAACTATCGGCCTCTGCACCCTGCTTGTGCTTTGGATCCCGATACCCTTCCTACACTATTACCAGATAGAGACATTCCGACTACCGCCGAGTAGAAGTACACTGTTGGCGCTCGCGACCATAGCAACATCTGGTGTGGTCTTCAACGCTGGATTGATGGTATGGCATCGTCTCATCTGTACCTGGCCTCGTATCTCAAGGATGAATTTTTTGACAGATACTGTTGGGAATTTGGGGTCCCATTGTGACTTCCGTTGGAAATCTACTTACCATAGTCTTGACGCTCATCTCTGATCTATATTTTGGCACGGTCGCATTGACATTTGGAGGCCTGTTGGGTGCTGGCATGATTATTTGTGCGTTCGGAGTTCTAGTTTATGACATGTTCTAGATCGGGTGCTCCTTGACAATGTTGGCAAATGTGCGAGTGAACGGACAGCTGCGTTTTCAGCCAAGAAACTACACCTCGAGCCCTTTCAATTGCTATTTCTAAGCAATGCCCAACGATAGCAATATCATTATATCACAAACCGGAAGAAAGAATATGCGATGCGTTAATTAACAACCCCGGAAGTAAAACTAACACAATGGTGGATTCAGTGTACCGGAAGAGGACTGGAACGGAGGCGATGGACAGATAGGGCTCCGAGTTGCACGGATACGTGAAAGTAACGAGAAAATGAGCGTAGATGAGATTGCGGGTAGGTTACAAACTTGTGCCTTCAACGAAACGAGTGTGCCGAAGTTGTGAACGGAGTGGACAAGGGGATATCAGTTATGAAAGCAAGTAGGGTAACCGACGTGGAAACAGGAAACAGGCACAAGGAATTGGGACGGATGAATGGGTGTCATGGGTACCCGAATTGTCTCGTTCTAGTTGTGCACACAGAAGAGTCAGCCTCAATAAAATACGGATCGGTCATCAACGGAAAGGGCACCATCGTCTGAGGACCAACAACCTCAACGAGAAACGGTGTTCAAGGTGTTATCACGGGGTCGTCGCCATTAAACTGCCAAAGCATCAAAATTGATAAACCATTCCGCCACTGAATGTTCCTTACCTCTTGCGTTTGGCCTTAGTCATCTCTTTCCGTAGTGCGGGACCGTCCAGTGGCTTGAGCAACTCGAATGCACAAAGCAAATCTTCAGACACGCTGTAGTGAGGACCGTCAGAACAGGAGTCCGTCCGAGAGAAAAATCAGACACACCTCATGCAAGCCCCATAATTGTCAAACTCTGACGCCAATGAATGAGTAATGTTATGACAGAAAAGAACACCAACACACCTCCACAGTAGTTCGGCGCACTAAACACGGTGACCAATGTTCGATCGTTCCAGAATTCATAACCGTCCTCTACCACCATGTGCGCCCGACAGATCAAATCCATGTCGTATCGCACCAGGAAGTCGTTAATCACTGCCTTCCCAAAACAGTAGCTAACACCACGCTCATTGTCCTCCCAATCTAGCGCGGTATCCGATGGATCCGACCATAATAAATCGTTGAGTAGACCGTAGTCAGGAACATCCGTGGGTCGCTGTATACGCTTGATATCATCCATCGAATGGAGCGAAGGAGAGAGACCACCATGAACGCAGAATATCTTTGACGCGACGACAGCTGCGATGGGCAAACAGTTGAAGACATCTATAAATGTTTTCCACGTCTTGATGTTACATCTTCGCTTGCATTCGTCATAAAAGCCGTATACTGTGTCGGGGTGAGCTCTGCGAATAGAATGGTAGTGCCCACTATAAACAAACCTCGTGTCACATTCGCGCATTCATGATTGCCCCGCAAGAGGAAGAAATTCTCCGGATACTTGATCTTGTAGCACAGCAAGAGGAGGATGGTTTCCAGACTTTGCTTGCCTCGATCCACATAGTCGCCCAGGAAAAGATAGTTTGCAGAAGGTGGGAACCCACACATTTCAAACAATCGAATAAGGTCAGAATATTGCCCGTGAACGTCACCGACGATCTTGACGGGCGGTGATAGTTCGATAAGTGTGGGTTGGCTAAGGAAAACCTCCCGTGCTGCCTGACAGATGGCGGCAATCTCTGCGTTTTTCAGACAGAGAGACTTGCTGACTTTGCCGGTATAACCAACATCGAGGAGACGTTGTATCATATCATCAACGTCGAATTGCTTGAGCTTGTCTTTTCCACCATTTCCCGAAGGACTGAGGGAGTCGCTCAATGGGAAGCTACTTGCTGTTGACCCGGGTGTGAATGAAGGGGGCATTGTCGATGTAGAAAGTATGGTTTGGGTAATTGGAATGTCAAGAGGAGTGGGAGACGGTTTTGTAGACGGTGCCGAAGTAGACAGTACTGGCGCGGGGGAAAGCAAAGAGGACGAAGAGTGGTTGTTGGGAGGAGGCGAAAGGGTGGAAAGAGCATTGACGGGCGAGTCTGGGGGTTGGGATCTACTTGCACCGATCGGGGTGGTACTACGTTCTGGGTAGTCTACAGATGCAGCAGCGCTGCGAACTGCATCGTATTCATGGGCGGCACTTTGCGTGGGTGTTGAATGTTGAGTTGTACGGGGGAGTGTACCATGGGGGATAGAGTTAGCAAGGTCTTCAAACGGGCCATCTTGAGGTGGATCCTGGTCTCTCTCCCTGGCGGACTTTTTGGACTTTTTGGACTGCTGCTGGCCCATTGGGGGGGGCTGGGAGGGGGATGCGGAGGAAGCTGGCGGTGTCTGGGAAGACTGTGGCCGCGACCTGGATAACTTGGACGTTAGGACGGAGAGTAGTGTGGGCGCCAGCTTGGGGAAGACGTGACTGTCGATCACCCAGACGGTGTAGGTCGGGGTGGAGCAACCTTGTCTACCCTTGTTTGTTCGCTTGTTTACAACGAGGACTTCAAACATGCGAATGCATATATTTGTAAAAAAAAAGTCGTGCAATCTGATACAATAATATCCAGAGACGCCCTATCTCAGCTCAGAACTTGCCAAACGCCTTGGCCGAAGCCTTGCTCTTCGCCACCCGGAGCACGTTGAAACGCACCGTCTTCGACAGCGGCCGACATTGACCTGATCCGCTTCAGCCGGCGTCGTGTCTCTTCCAATCTCCACTCACCAACAGTGACCGTATCACCAATCTCCACGCGGAATGCGGGTGACACATGTGCAGCCAGGTTCTTATGTCTCTTCTCGTAACGGTCTGCGGGACACAGGTCAGATCGTCAGACAAACCCTGACCACGTTCGCGACGCACTGTACTTGGGGATGTAATGCAAATAATCACGGCGGATAATGATTGTCCGTGTCATTTTGGTCGAGACGACCTTGCCCGTCAAGATCCGCCCACGAATCGAGACATTGCCGGTAAAAGGACATTTTTTGTCTGTATGCGCCACATGTAGCTGTATGTGGGGAGATCGGGAGCGAACATACCAATGTAGGTGCCATGGATTGCTTCTGATGGGATCTTAAATCCCAGACCGATGTCCTTGTACCATCGCTTGTCTTTTGTCGAGACCTTCTTGCTGCCTTCACGGGACCGACAACCGGATAAGTACCTCTCGACTGAGTGATAGTCATGAGTCCGTACCGCGGATTTTGGCGTTTTGGAAAAGATGTTGCTTTTGGAAGGCTTTCTCGATCTGCAAAGAGTTACCAACGACATGTACTCGGAACAACTTCGACGCGCACCTGTTCGGCCATTGTAAAGCTTGGTATCGAGACGGTCACGGTGGGCTTGTGTCTCGCCAAAGCCACAAGACAGAAACTGTACAGATGCCGGCAATTGCCGAGCCTCGGCACTCCCGGCCATAATTAAACTCCGCGTAGACATATGTTTCAAACGCCGATAGCTCCTGACGCGACGCGTCCAAGTCACGTATGCGTGTTTGTGTTTCGGCATACACACACTTCATGAGGAGACAGCAAACGCTCCGTACGTATCTTCCCTTCCATGACCACAATTATTCATTCGACCAGGAAAGTTCTTCGAGATGCCAAGAAACATCAAGCCTACCCCTGCCCAGCAATCCAGCCTAGCTGAAATGTGGGGCGCGGGAAAGAAACGGAAGGTGGACCAGCCACTACCCGCCGACTCAGCCTCCGGGGAACGAGAGGAAAAGAAAGTAGCAAGTGGGAAGGGGCATGTCGGGATGGTTCCTAGCTCACCTGGTGGGTGAACGCAATCCATTCTCTCCCTGCCGACTCAACGTGCACAAAGGCAGGGGATCACTGTCACCCAAACGTACAGTTTGTCACCCATTGTCCTGAGAGCCATGCAAACTAAGGTGAATGCTAAACAGCTCACACTAAAAGGAGACGCGTCACCCACTCGGATGAAGAGGTCGCTTCAGAACCACGCAGGGAGGGCAAGTCGCTATCTTCCCGACAACTTGCATCACGAAGAGCAGTCACACCGAGTGCTGAAAATCATACACCTCCCCCAAGTCTTCCCACCAGAGGGAAAGCCAAAGCCAAAGTACAGTCGGCTACTCCGGAAGAGGTCGAGGAACTTTCCTCCAGTGAAGCGGAGGGCGAGGAAGAGGAAGGTGCAGAGGAGGTGTTACAATCAGAAGAAGAAGCATCCCAAAAGTAAGGCTCCGTACGATTTCCTACTAGACTGACATATCACGCCTCACAAGTGCGGAGGAAGTGCTCTTACGGACAAGCGAGGTTGACATCGAGGGTGGTTGGAAAATAGGAGCACCGTACGTTTCCTTTGCGAAACATGGTTCCTTCACTTTATCCGACTCCTTAGTGTGCCATATGCAGCCCTCACCAAGACATTCTCGCTGATCGAAGCGACCACCAAGCGATTGGAAAAAACATCATTGCTCACGAGCTTCTTTCTACTTGTTATGCGACGTAGCGCTAAAGGGGATACTCATTCACTCCTCCAGGCCGTCTACTTGTGTACAAACAAGGTATGACTGAGTCCAGAATTGAGTCCTGGTATCCGTTTACTCTTTGTGAAGTTAAGTCCAGATTATGTTGGCGTGGAGTTGGGCATAGGAGAAAGTCTCCTTGTCAAAGCAATTAGCGAGTCTACGGGTCGGAGCCTGGCAGTAGTCAAAGCGGACCTCAAGAAGGAGGGTGACCTTGGCTTGGTCGCATCGGCAAGTATGCCATGGTTTCACCTGACACGCTAATGACCCGAATATGTTTCATAGAACTCCAAGGCCAGCCAGAAGACCTTATTTAGACCCAAATCTTTGACAGTTCCTCTTGTCTTCACTAGTTTGAAGGAGATTGCGCTTTCTTCCGGTCATTCAGTAAGGCGCAACTTGACAACCTGGGAGAGTCTCTTATCCGTTGGCTTGACTTTGATAGTCGCAAACGAAGAAAGTGTCGATCATCACCAAGCTACTGGCAGCATGTCAAGGCGGTGAGGCAAAGTATATCATCCGCAGTCTGGAAGGCAAGCTTCGGATAGGAAACGCTGAGCGAACTGTACTCGTTGCATTGGCTCATGCGGCTGCCCTCGCGGAGAACGAGGAATGTGAGAAGTTCTTCGGTGCTCTCTGTTTATTTCGGCCAGCTTACCTTTCACGCCAGCTGGTAAAAAGTTGAACAAAGACAAACTTACGAGTCGTCTAGAAGAGGCGGCAAATATTATGAAGTCTGTCTTCAGGTCGGTTTCCCCCTGTCGCTGCGGATGTCCTGCTTACCGCGCCCGCTAGTGAACTGCCTAGTTACGATCTTGTTATTCCTGCTCTCCTTACTGATGGTATCAGCAATCTTCGTTCCACATGCAAGCTTACACCTGGTGTACCCCTCAAACCTATGCTCGCCAAGCCCACTAAGGCTATTGGCGAAGTCCTTGACCGCTTCGAGAACAAACGATTCACATGTGAATACAAGTACGACGGCGAGCGTGCACAGGTTCACAAGCTTGATGATGGCGTTGTTGGGATATTTAGCAGGAATTCTGAGGATATGAGCAAAAAGTATCCCGATCTCGTTGAGCAACTTCCACATGTAGGTGTATTTCTTTTCAAGAATATGTCCCTTCTGTTACACCATATCTAGTGTGTTAAACCGGAGACAAAGTCGTTCGTTCTTGACGCGGAAGCTGTCGCCATAGACAAGACGACGGGGAAACTCATGCCGTTCCAAGAGCTCAGTAAGCGCAAGCGCAAAGATGTGAAAGTCGAAGATATTCAAGTTCGGGTTTGCCTTTTTGCCTTTGATCTTCTTTATTTGAACGGAGAGGTATGCCCCAAAGGGTACCGTTCTATTCAATAAACTAATAAGTGTTAAAGTCGTTGCTGCAAAAGCCGCTAGTCGAGCGCAGAGACCTATTGCGACAGCACTTCCAAGTCGTTCCAGGAGAGTTCGGCTTCGCCAAGTCGTCGGATGGCGAGACAACTGAGGAGATTCAAGCGTTCCTTGAAGAAAGTGTCAAAGATGGATGCGAAGGACTTATGGTGAAGATGCTCGAGAGTGATGAAAGCCACTACGAGCCAAGTCGGCGAAGCGTGAACTGGTTAAAGGTAGAATGATTCATTCGATCTTACATGGTATGTGCTTAACATCATTTTGCCCAGCTCAAAAAGGATTATCTCGCTGGGGTTGGTGACTCACTTGATCTAGTTGTGGTCGGTGGATACTACGGAAAAGGCAAACGCACCAATGTTTACGGTGCATTTCTGTTGGCGTGTTTTGATGCGGATTCCGAAGAGCATCAGACTATCTGCAAAATTGGAACTGGGTTTAGCGAAGAAATGTTGCAAATGCACTGGGATACCCTTCGAGCACTGGAGATGGAAAAGCCTCGCGGAGACATCAAGGTTGGCGGTGCCAAACCTGACGTATGGTTTGAGCCCAAGATTGTCTGGGAGGTTCTTGCTGCTGATTTGAGTCTGAGTCCAATATACACTGCCGCACAAGGATTGGTGCGTGTCTCTCATGTCATGATCACTAAGCTGATGAGAAATGATGATTATCTAGGTAGAAGAGCGTGGTATTTCACTACGGTTTCCTCGATTTATTAGGGTGAGAGACGACAAATCAGCCGACGATGCGACTAGCCCAGAACAGGTGACGATTTCTATGATTGACATGGTACTTGACGCTGAGCTACGGACTAGATTGCAGAGATGTACGAACGTCAAGCACTCGCTCATCGGAAAGGCAAGCATGACAAAGGGAAGGACGGAGATGATGGATTTTGGTGATATCATACACGGAGTACATAGGCTGTACTACTCAACAATGTCTGAACATGATTTTTGGGTTAATCAAAAATTGGATGTGAAAGAGAACGGACCGCACGATGAAGACGCCTGAACAGCTACTTTGTATCGGCCTTGCCGGGTTCTTGAAGAGCTTGAGTGATAGAACTTGTCGGTTCAGTTCCGTGTAAGCCATATTTCTTTTCGCGACCGCCATAGTGCCAGTAGTTGACAAAGCGTGCCCCCTGGATAGACTGAGCTATGGCGTTGGTCGTATGACATACGAACAACAAATAGTTCCGAGGTTGCACCCGCCAGGCTAGGATGCGGATGAGCAACAGTTTACCGGAAAGTGGGTGACAGAATGCAGACCAAACCGTGTGAAGACCAACCTTGGGAAGGAGGATCAGTCTAGAAGTCGCGTTGCAAGCGGAGAGACGCACGAGTAGCAAGTAAGGGTGGCTGTCATGGTGCCGGATATAACTTCTTCATCTCTACCCAGATCAGAGATGGCAGCCAAGGGGAGACCGAAGTTGGCAACCTGGAAGAAGGGTAGTATGGAAGAGTCAGTGAAGGGACAGGGAGGGACAGACCGGTCCCCAGAAGTGGGTACCTGGAAAAACAGATTAGAGGGTTGGAAGGAGACAGGGAGGAGGACTCGTGACTGACTAAAGAAGTATTCACGGGCTGCTGGTGACCTGATCCAGGTGAAGAAGGTGGAAGCCATGACGGGGATGGGAACCTGAAAAGACTCGGGAGGACATGAGTCGAAAAGACATACCACCGTCACGTGACATCCTGACCGACGGACGCGTTGCTCGACGATCGGGGCGATCAACTCGAGCCCACGTCGACTAGCACGACGAGGAAAGGTGTCCGACACGGCGAACACAGCAAGAAGCAGACGGGGTATGGACAGTGTGGGTGTGTCTCCAAGAATGGCAAGACACGTTGTCTCGGAGCAGCTGGCCTGCCACCAGCCATGCACCTGCAGGCAGCTCTTTATCGCTGGTCCTTGCTCGACCACCTTCTCTCCTACTGACCACAATGTTCATGTCGAACCACAACCCCGCCTATCCTTACTACGGTCAACCTTATCACACTTACGTCCCCCCGGGCTACACACCCTCACGTACTACCTCCTTCACCACGGCACAACCCCCATACACCAGCCCTCCAAACAGCACGCCACCCGACCCCTGGCTACGAGAAAAGGTCACGTTCCCGCAGCCAACCCCCTCGCGCCAATCTCCACCCGCAAGGGATGCTCCGTTCGTCCCCCCGAATCCAGACACCCTCGACGCTGGCCATAATCCCAAACCCCGTCTCAAGCGCGCATCCACGACGAGACCCAAGCTTGCCTCCGAAAAACCACTTCTCAAACCTGCGTTGAAGAAGAATGCAATCAAGCGCTCCAACTCCCTTACCGCCGTCCCCCTCGAGAGAACGAGGACCACCTCAAGTGCCCGCCAGCGGTTAGCGCCAAAGACTCGCACGCCAACAAACATCAATCCTTCCTTTCTTCCCGGTAAATGTTTTTCCCTCCCAACAGTTACTGCTTCTGAGTGCCTCGCGTTCCGTCCATGCCGTTATCTCTCAGATCACATGTTCATTTCCTTTCACGGCACAAACGAACTTCGTCTGGGTAATGTAGCGTATCAGGATACACTCGACGAAATCAAAGAGCACATCATCCCGATGTGGCCTCATGGTGTATCGAATCAGATGATGTCGTCCCTCTCGTGGCGTGTCACGTTCTCCAGGAATCCCTGGAGCGCGACCGGGTCCGATGCTATCATGTGAGCCGACTTTTCTGCGAGCGTCACTAGCCTTGACGATGCTCATCCGTCCATAGCGTCAAGCGGATGGTCTCAGAGTTGTTCACCTGTCTCTCCCGTCGCGTTTGTTTTCTCCCCCTTGCAGCAGACGGCAGTTGCCCTAAACATTGATTTGCAACTAGGGATATCAATACCTCACTTCATTACACAGAGGCTATACGGTAAGGCTGTCAAGTTACCATGAACTCCCTGACTGATGCCGTCACTCAGTACCCACAACTTGTGTTTCGAGACATGGCAGAGGACGAGGATTCCGACTTCTTCGTAGCCTACATGTCCCGATCAGGGCACAAAATGACCCTCGTCCGCCCTCCGCGCCGTGTTGGCGAGCAGCTCGGTCCCCGTTTGCGGACCGCTTGGCCGTTTAAAATAGCTGCGCAAAGCGCCACCGAAGAGGAAATCTACAGCGTCGAACTGAAGCGTAATACATTTGGAGGTCGCGTGCATCCCAACAGTTGTTTTTGACGATCTCTTACCCTTTTATTCAACAGCACCGGAGCTGGACAGAGATGTCTTTGCTTCTCACGCGCTACGGGAAGTAAGCTCACTTGGTTACAAACTCGAAGCAACGGTTTCCCTTCCCGGAGCAGGTTTCTTGGGATTTGGTGGAAAGAAAGAAGTATGGGTTTTTCGCGGTGCTCGTGCTCGCCACAGGCCGGATTCGCGTAATGCTACGTCCGGACGTGCCTAAGATACCTTGTAGATTCGAAGAGCTTGTGGGCGATGGCACGCAGGCTGTACAAGTATTAAGAAAGGCTGTAGGCTTGTTTTAGGAGTCCGATTACATGATACCAGGTCCCTGCCCTTCATCAATCTGCTAAACCAGTGATCTCTTCTGCTCCAAGCACTGCTCTCATGTTAAAAACACCACCGGTGAATGAACTCATCGCCGAGCCGTAAAAATACGACGCTCGTGCAAGCGTCGCCTGCTCTACGAGACCTATGATATCTGAGAACAAGATACCCCAACCGAACTCGTGTCGATCCTCGAATGTGACGAGATCACGGAACATAAGTGCTCCATTCTCTGAAAAATAAACCAGTTTCTCTGGATCACTTTCGTCTGTTGCAACGAAGAACCTGAAGGGCAGTATCATTATGGACGAACGATTCCATGAGCACGAGTTATAACTTACTTATCGTCATGGAGAGGTGGACCACGTTGAGGTATCGAAGCGTCAGGAACGATGCCCGGGATAGAGTACGCAATATGGCGGTGTTCCGACTGAAGCAACTTTCGACCTTCATCAAGGTGCTGCTTGACTCGTTGGAGATGACCTTCGTGTGAGTTGCCCCAAGCCCAACCGGCCGTCACGACTACAGAATGATGGGTCAGCGAAATGCTCCGAATCGCGTCGGACACCTACAGTCTCCTCGACGGATGTGAGAGGCCATCCATTGCCGCCCATTGTTAATTGCAGAAATGCGGAAGTCTAACTTCCTCGCGAGCTCGTATACCTTGTCAAGGGGCACAACATGATGTACCACCAGGTCCTGGAACAGCTCTCGCATCGTTTGAGTGGTAAATCGCATTTGACCCTGGATGTGAATATCAAGAATTAGTCACATTCGCAGAACAGGATACTCAAATACCAACAGGTTTCCGGTAAAGATGCGTTTCGCCCTCAAGTAAAACAATATCTGCATCTACATGACGGTAGTCCTCGATGAAGCCACGTAAAGCTGTCCTCTGTGCCACTTGCCGTATGGGCGTAACCACGTGCTTGACGAAATCCATCCCTGCGCTGTGCCGAGTCAGAAACCAATGCTTAACCAGACAAAAAGTTGCTTCAACACTTACGCGCCCTGAAAGGTATATAGGACCTCCCAGCCATACCGATTCAAGATTTGTTCTAGGAACGCATCACTCTCCAAGTCTGAAGATGCGCCAATGACCTCAGGCATCTGAACAGCCAAGCCTCTAACAGCGCTTCGTGCTTCATCCCACTCGACCACACCTTTATCGAGGAGTAGGCGTTTGAGTAGCAGTTGGGCTGTGTCACGGTCATGACTCTCCCAGCGGCTTGCCTGGACGGTGCTAAGATTTCCAGCTATCCAGCCACCGCGCTCCTTCATGACATCAGGTATCATGTCGACACGCGTGACTCCTTCTGGGTCGTAGCGAGCATTCTCGATCACAAAGAGAGTTGGTTTTACATACATACGATCACCATGTGAAACGAATGGACTAGGAGATTGGTGGTATCCACTGCGGTTCCAGTATCCACTCGTTGTCTCCAGTGTCGAGGGCAGACCGGCATATCTAAGATATTCCGCAGTGGTGATGACTGGCTGAAATCTTCTCAGCTGTGTGATATTGATCATCGTGGTGATAGGGAGTTGCCAGCCCATTTGCTGCTCAATCGGAAGGTCGCGCCAGCTGTCCCAGCCAATGGCGTCTCCCCTGTTCAGCATTGGAGCTTCGTCTGCACAGGTAGAACTGGCGGCGGGATGAAAACTCACGGGAGATGGAGATTATTGAATGACGTACATTTCATATGCACATGAGCGAGCATAAACAAAGGAAGGGAGGATCAATGTCCGATTCAAGAGCCTGGCTTGGAATGCAGAAGCTTCTATGATATAGCGAACCTGGGAGTGTTGTGAGAACAAGGAAAGATGAATCAAATAAGAGACATACGTTATTCCAGCCTAACCCGAGGCTGTAGTCTCGTGTATAGAAGCCCCTAGTCCCCGAAACCATCGCTTTGATCTCGTCCATGGACAAGTGCTCTGTGAGAAAAATTGCGGCTGGTGAAAAATGATGTGTCGACAGGGATGCATCTAAATATTGTTCCGTCGCGGTAGAAGTGGTCGAAGATATCGAACCCTCTGGAACTATCTCGGGCGAGACGATGTCCGGCCGTTTAGATGCAACGGCAACTTGGAAATCAAAGAACCGAGCCGCGCAAACGAGGATAGCTACCGCAAAGATAACTAAGACGATGATGAAATTACCCCTTCTCACAAGGGTAAGTTTGATACTAGTTCGAGAGCCAGGATCTGGTGAAGGCAGTAACGGAACATAACGAAGGGTGTTTGTTGGCCACATGGTGCCGCAATGACAGGAAGACGTATATGTGGAGGATGTGCCCGCCAGGGACACAGCGGACGGATTCGAGGGGATTCCGAGAATCACCAGTACTTGGTTTGTGGGGAGTGGTGCGTTGTCGTGGTTGCTGTCCAGAAACGAAATGTTGTAATTAACGGCTGGAGTTGGAATTCTGGCTCTTTGTTCAAGAATTCAACTGGTCTATCTGTCTGACTCGGACAAATACTCCACCCTAGAAGAATTACTAACAACCTGGTGCAAAGCCTCAGGAGCGAAGTTCAACCTCGAAAAAAACAGAAATCATACCCATCGGATCCAGACAACATAGAGAACGCATTCTTACAAGCCGATCCCTCCACCCTTCCGACCCCCCACTCCCACCGGGGATCAGAATAGCACCAAATGGACACCCAACACGCGTCCTAGGCGCGTGGATAGGAAACGACCTAGACCAAGCCCAGCCATGGAGCACCACACTGGACAAAATTAAAAACGCACTGGATAACTGGACAACCTCAAAACCGACCCTAGACGCAAAGCGCCTCATTGTCCAAATGGTTGTAGGAGACATGTCCCAATTCCTCACCAAAGCCCAAGGAATGCCACCAACCATAACGACCACACAAAAAATGATCAGAAACTTTATATGGGACGACGAGCAAACCCCACCGGGGCTGAGCCGAGAACAACTAATGAAGCCTATCGAACAAGGAGGAATAAACCTCCTAAACCTAGACGCGCGAAACGAAGCAATCGAACTCACCTGGCTAAAGTCATACATCGACCTATCGAAGCCACGACTCGGACCCACATGTGCTTATGTAACGCTACTGTATGTAGCTGCCTTAGTAGTCTATAGGCGGTCGCTACATAATAAAAATGCTTGTCCAAAAAAAAAAGAATTCAACTGACGCCTTCACATAGTGGATCTATCAAGGAGAATGAAAACTTATAATAACTTCAGCCTTGGACAAGAAGATTGAATGATACACATCAACAATATTACCAGCACTACTCAGTGAGTGATTCGTCGGCTCCAACCGCAAATGGGAGCAGAGTGATTCTGACGCAAGTTGGTACCGGACCCTGAAAACTAATAGAGCATGGCCACAACCAATACATCGTAGGTACATATCCGTAGTCCGTGGACAGGTAGAATGAGAGGGTCGCGTAACTCTAGGTCATCTTGATGACCCGCGAGCCGTCAGCAACACCAACCAGGTTCTTTGCGTGTAGCAGCCCGTCTACCCCTTTCCGGTTAAGTAGTTCATCCCACCAGCCAAACAGGAAATCGCGGGCGATGAGCTTGAACCAAGGTGTGAATGAATTGGCTACATCGGAAAAGTCAGTAGATGATTCTCGGCAGGCGAAACGACCAACGTACAGGTATCGTCAAACATGATTTGCAGTTCCGCCTTGTTCACCCACTTGTAGTCACAGATCTCATTATTGTTCGGAGTCACGGTAACATCTGCTGTCATGAACAAGATGTAATCAACTGCGAGAAGATGCGTCAAGGGGGTTTAGTCCATGGTGCACAAAGGTTTCCTCACCCTCGTGTTCGCCCCACACTCCGTTCGATGGCGCGAGGTAGTGTATTCTAGTGAGGTAATGGAACTGGTCCACAGGGGTCTGACTACGAGGGATCCCGAGTTCATGCTCTAACTTTCTTGATGCAGCGATGCGGACGCCAAGCTGGTCCTGTTCTATCTTTTCCTCCTTGAAATCATCGAGGGGGTGGGAACAGCAGGTATTTGTCCACATGTCAGGGAACGTGATCTTCTCACTCGCACGCTGCTGAAGGAGGAGTTTTCCATCTGATGGGCGGAAGATGAACGCGGAGAAGGCTCGGTGGAGCAAACCTTTGTTGATGTTTTCCATCAGATGACCTGGTGTGAGTGTCATAACGCGACAAGTAGCGAAATGCGTGGTATTGCGCACAGGTTTTCTTATCGGCGGCACCGATAGCATTGTCTTGTTCGTCAACGAGGATGCATCGCTCGTCCATTAGGCGTGACTGCTCAGGGTCATAGTTTCTCAGGTCAATGCTAGAGAGAGCAGCCCGGGCGGCAAGAACAGCGGGGGAAGACATTAGTAGAGTATCAGACGGATATGAGCGCTGCTAGGATTTTATAGGCTGAGTACTGAGCGTTGTTGGGTAAAAAACCGGTAAGTATTCGGCTCAGCTACTCCGTTCGGTTCGGATGAGTTTCGGACCGACAAAACAAGGCGCAACTCCAACTACGTCCACTCCGTCTATCAATCGAAATCCTCTACATTTCTTATATGATGCGGATGTCAATCCGCCCATACGGTTCTTCTTGATTCACCTGCAGGAGGTCCTTGGTCGCAAGGACTACAAGGAATGTGGATTCAGCGGATCGGCTATACCGCAGAGCAAATGACAAAACATCCACTCACCGAGACAATGGTACAGCGCAGCAGCAGCGACACGTGCGGTGCTGGACATCTTTGGGACGACATCGTCAAATGCAAGACACTGGGTACTTGGAAGCGACCTGTACTGCATTTTTGCATACCTAAAACACTAGTCAGAACCACACATCTCGCTGCAATTTGACGACGAACTCCAGAAAGTTGCAAGAGTTCTTCTCAAGGGCGATACGGTTCGCCTCAGGTTGCCGTGAGTCAGGGGCATAGTTATCTCCAGGGACTGTAGGCAATTTCAGTAAGTACGGGCAAGGTTATGCAATTGATGGTGCACCGTCGAATATGAAATCGTCATCGCTTTGGACCGCGGGCAAAATCGCTGCTGGTGATTCTACACCAGCTTGAGGATTTGGGAAGCTGAGCAAAGAGCTGCCCCTCTGGCTTGCGGAACTTCCTCGAAGCCTGGCATCCGCATGATCAACGCTAATCCGATTATTGATGGGCAACTGTATTCCCCCTTCGCGGGCAGAAATGGAGGAACTAGCGCCCGCCATATCCCATGGAAATAGTGCACTTCGTTGAGAGTGAAACGTATCCAGCACTACGTCGGCGCTCAAATTATCCCCGAATGTGGGCAGTGAATGAGAGGCACGACGGGCTTGTCCAGGTTCCTGACAAGAGGTCAAAGCACATCATCCGAATGAAAATATTGAAGCAACCTCTGAAGAGCGCAGATTTTTTGCATCGGGAGTGTAGTCATCGACACCCCCCCAATTCGCTGTAGCGACATAAAATAAGAAGCGGAAGAGGAATGAGGGTTTTGGACATGACAGACCGTCTATGTTGTAGTCAAAGTCAATCATATCACCGCCCAGGGGTGCAGCTATTTGATCGACATGCCAGTTCTCAGCAGCTAACATAGGAATATCGTCTATATTTCCCATGTATGCCTGAGGTATGGGAGTGGACACTTTCCGGCGCTTCTGGCGGGGGCTACCTTCTTCTGGGTGATTAGGACATATCCATTCACAATCCATGACACGCATTACCCGGATACTGTGGCTCCACAAAGAGACCAGACTGAGCCTTGACATGCGCCTTGAAGTGATCAACCCAGAAGTCAACTAGTTCTTTGGCGTGTACTAGTGGAGTTCAGCTTCACATTTTGGCCCTACTTCTGATGGCTTACCATTGCTAGGAGCGTCCCATAGCAAGCTATGAACCAGATCATCTTGCCTTTTTTCGAATCTCCTGAACTCTAGTTCGCATCGAATAGTGTTTTGCTTGTTCAAATAATACATGCGAGTGGCCTCCATACACGTGAGGCTTGCGGAGCAAAGCATGTCGAATTGCTGACGCTCACCTTGAGTTCCTCATCAGTCAGCTCAGTCCTGACATCCAGCAGGGGTCTCGCACGCTTGATCTTCCTTAACGTACCCCCGTTGTTTGCTGGGTTGAACGTCTGTTGGATAGCAAGCTCGACGGGTGGAGAACGTGAGGCATGCGCGGCTGTCTGAAGATCAATCGAAGGTGAAGGAGGGAATTCAACTACGACCTTAGGTGAGTTGTTATGGTCTGGCATGCAAGCGACACCACAGTCTCACCCGACTCAATATGTGAGTCTTGGATCGAATTAATTAGGACATGTGGCTGAGGGCTCTGTGAAGCTTGAATGAGCCCATCAAGGCCTGCTGTCCCATCGTCCAAATCCCCGGTGTCGAAGTTCATACCAAATGGTTGAATCTGTGTCAGATCCCTTCCTATCGTCAGCCCGAGCCAACTTGAAAAGTGGTGCAGAAAGTGTTACTCTGCAGGGTTCTCCTCGATTGGATTGGCTCCCCATCCTTCTCCCAGCTCTCTGACAATATCGTCCCCGACCCCTTCCTCGATATCTAGCCCATCAAATGTATCATCGAACCCCAAACCTCCGATCTGAGAAGACGAAAACTTTGTCGTTCCGCTCCCTCCAAAGGATGCATCAAATGAGTTAGCGAGTAAAAAATCATGGTTCTCGGGAAGAGTACACGCGGTTGCACGGAGAAATTCCAAATTTGGAAGCAGTGTTGATGACGCTGCGGCTTTCCCTTTCGCTTTCATCGTTTTGAGGTGATAGTCGCTGTCCGAGTCACATTCGATATTCTTGTTGTCTGTTACTATAATGTCAAGGAGACAAACAATACGTTTGACTTGGGGGACGCACTTCCGAGGTTCAGGTACTCGTCCCAATTCTGAGGAGTGGGTAACGTCATTGCGCACGGAATCTGGAAAATCACTTACTGCAACCATGGCATCAAATTCCATAGAGAATCCAGCTCTTGGGTCCGCTCGCAGGGTCACCGCGGACAATCTAAGGGGTGATGCGACAAACTAGTTTGGGCATGAAGAACCGAGACTGACTTAACACTCGGTTGCGCCATTTGAAGTTGACCTTCTGGGGATGTCATTGATCGAAACTCGCGTTCGACTCGTTTGAGAGAGTTGAAGCAGGTTGTCACATCTGACATGAAAATTTCTTGTTTCACTAGCCAATTGTTAATACCAATTCTGTTCATCCATAAAATACACTACCCCTGTATACACTGGAAACAGGAGAATGTGACGATGCCAAAAAGTTGCTAGCCATAGCTACTCACCGAGCGGCCCCAACTAACAAATTGGAAGAGAGGCGGAGGGCGAGGGGCTCCGCTGGCGTAGCGATAAGTTGACACAGCTGGGAGATGTCAGCAGTCATCACAGAACGCTTTGGCAGTTTCTTGAACGCGGATTTAGACCCAAGTGTAGCGGCAAGCCTGCGCATATAGCTATCAGTCCACCTCGAACAGCAGAGAGGTAGCAACAAAGTGGTTAATTACCACAGAAGGCCGAAACCGCTGTCCCTCTTTGACAGCAGGTCCGGGGAGAAAAACATGTCGGTTTCGGAGTGCTAGGGCGGAATCAGTGCGTAGGGAGAGAGTTGTTGGAACGTACGGAGGGAGGGAGGGAGGGAAGGGAAGGGAGCAACTTGGTAACTTGTATGCGGACGCACCTAAAATTGAAAATGGAAGCAGCAGAAAGCCAAGCACGAAGCCCGCTAAGACCATCACGGACAGTGCTTAATTGGAAGCAGAAGTGGTATATTGGTCCATCGAAACATTGTCACACCGTTAACCAACGTCTTCCATCAGACCCGACGAGTCTGGCGAACAGCTCATCACGGTTCCGCACCCAGTGGAACTTTTCCTCTCTTTCCTCTCCGCCTATCAACCCCTCCGGAGCCCATGTGATAGTGATGCCTTTCACAAGGCCAGATCTCCTCACGCTACGCAATCGGTCACAGGGAATAACGAGCCTTGCGCGTATTGCCGTGAGAGGCGTGAAAAATAAGATGGAAGGTGACAGTGTAATTAGTCCTGGGCAGGAGGCGTGTTGTGCCAAGAATACTAATCAAGAACGTTCAGCGTAGCATACAAGCTAGTAGGCCGAAAATGGGCATACTACGTTCATCCGGTGCGGCTCCCACGTGATGGTAGCTTTCGCCGGTTTCCCCCGAGGTTGGGTTCTGTGAGGTCTACGAGGCCGAGATGTCTGGTACGAATGTCTGTGGGCTAGGATGTACGTACATTGGCCGACAAGAATTGCTTGCTTTCCTCCAGGAACGACATGCAGTGAGCGACCCGTTCACCCCACTTCTTCCGACTTATGCCATCATGCTCAGATGACCAGTCCTCTTGGGAGTTAGCATCCGTGCTTGCAGAGGGATTGGATGCACGATGTGGTTGCTTCCTGGGCGAAGTCATGCCAACATCGTGCCCTGCTGCAATACGTTTAGCGATAAGCTCCATGGCATAATCAGCGTCAGTCGGTGCATCTCTAAACAAAACTGATACTCTGTAAAGTCGACATCAATGCAGTTGTGCGTACGAAATAATGACACCTGCCGTGTTCTATCTCCCCGCGGAAGAGCTGCGACAACAGGTGTAACATGCCAAAATAGGACACCCCCAAACCAGTAAATTAGTTTGGCAACGTACTGCGTTGGGAGGACAAGTGTCATGAAACCAACGAAAGTGAAAAGCTTTCAGGGTGTTCAGCGAAACAGACAGCGGAAAGTTGCCGGTGGCTTACAAGCAAATAGCGGCGGGACACATCTGGGCGACGCCAGGTAAAGATACTGTATACCATGTCAAGTTGAGCACGGCGTCGTAGTCAGACAGGCAGTACTTTTTGATCCTCTCGTGAAGATCAGCCAGCTCATTGAGAGCATGCAACATATCACGTTTAGAGTTTTCTTCCTGGTCAATTTCGACTGGGCGAATAGTTGTGACTGTCGACTCATTCAGAGTCTCACTTGCGTCTTTCGACCCAGGCTCCGCTTTACTTTCCTTCTCCGATTTGTATAGCTTGAAAAGGCGCCACAATTCGAAAGGCCCAAGTGTAGTGGCGGAAATGCGCTGTTGAACTACCTCCCAAAACACGAGTGCCTGCGCAGTCTCTTGGCGTCGTTCCTGTAGTTCTTGAAGGGTCGGGTAGTTCCATAAACGGCGTCGGAAAAGACCAAATACGATCCGGAATACGAGAGCAGGAAGAAGTAGGTCATGAAACCACAGAAACCAGAATATCTTGACAGACGTGAGAAGTAGAGCAGGACAATCCTCGAATCAAAACTTACTATGCAGTGTCTCAAACTACGCCGGTAATCCTTCCACAACGCAAGCTGCGCAAAATCCGATAAAAACGCTTTGTATGGCGGAAACAATGCTACGTAGAGTCTTTGGGTGGTTAAACCCAAACGTTTGAGGGTGAACGCGGGTGAGACACCTGCACCTGGTGGTAAATGCGGCAAAAGATAGTTCTATCGTTTTTAGAAGAAGAAAAATATCTGGTTCTGAAACGACTCACATACGCAATGTGTTCTGAAAGTGAACGATCAACGGAACGAGGAATCGAAGGTATCCCAGTCGCAGTGTCCAGCTCATCCACTATGTGAGATTCCGTAGATCGTGCGCTGGTTACACCGGTGGAAAGCCTGATTTCTGTGACGTGCTGCGGGGGGAGGTTTGTGTCAGCGGTGTCCATTTCGAAGTAGAACGTACTGCTGAGAACAAAGACATAAATCGTTCGATCTCTTCTTCGTCATATAGGCGTCGCAGTTCAGCCTCAGAAGGAGCCTGAAATTCATGCTCGCGAGGTAGAGGTGTATCTTCAGACATGGATAGCTGTCAAGTCCCATGCATCATGCGCAATACCGCATGGGCATTGGTGGCAGTGCTATATTCGATCACGTGACTGACGCGCGCTGTTTTGTTTGTCTTCGCCTCTCTCACCGCGGCGACTACCTACCACGCGCAAATCGTCAACACGCTCCGACCATGGCAAGTACTGACGCGAAAGAAAGCGGGATATATGCCTGGATGGCTTCAGTGCGAGCGTCCATGGCCAATGATCCTTGTCGCCAGCTATTCGAGGATCAGATTCAGACCCACGCTTTCATATTTCTCGATGATTATCTGGAACATATTCTCGCCGGTCCAAAGCAAGGGTAAGTTCTGGTACTCTCTACTTTTGGATTATGAGCTTACCGTTCGATAGTCCGATAATTGAACTTGTGAAGACGCCAGGTCGCAAAAAGAACATTCGCAGAACCAGAGCGGCTACTACGGCGGCAGCAAAAGTGGAATATGCTACATTATTGTCACTAGATGTAAGTTTGCTTCCATTCATTTTGATATCCTCTCATCACGTATCTAGTGCGACACCTCTACCAAAGACGTTCCCGTCAATAGCTTTCACAAAGCTTTACTTCAGGCTAAGGAAAGATCCACCCAGGATGCACTAGACACGTCGAAGTCTCCAACTGGTTCACATTCAGTTCCAAATGGATCGTCGCAGAGAATGCGTGGACGACCCAAGTCTGTTCAAGTCGCTGACGTTCCTCAAGTCATTGCTTCGATCGAGCCGGAATTACAGGCTGCGATGCCTCTTCAGCACTATTCTGAGAATTCGACAAGCGATTCTTCAACACCTTTCCCAACTTCTGAACGTGGTACCGAACTATCTGTAATTGCAGAAGGAGACGAGTCACCCGAACGAACCCACGCCGTCACCCTTCCTTCTTTTTCTGCTCTTACTTTCAGCCAAGAGGAATTGCGTGACACCGTGCCTCGATTTCGTCAAGAAACGCAGGACCCCGCCACCGGGATGGACTCTAAAACTATTTCAATCCACCACGACTCTCAGGGGGATCCTTCATCAGACGGGCCACATCCAATCTCCTCGTCTGTTAACTCCGATGACCCCATCCCGCTCAATTTCCCTTGTGCGGTACAATCCTCAGAGGCCGGCAATCACACCGAGCCATTGCCCTCTCGGCCCGCGATCAACTCTCCGAAGGATCGCGAGAGGAACGCGTTCACGGCCCCTCTGCCAGTTATTCCTATATCAAACTCGATCTCGATCCCGTATACGTTCTCTGTTCCACTAAATGATTCATCACCAAGGGCACCAACTCACAAAAGTGGGGTCGCAGGATTCCCGATGCTCCCTGCGCCATCCCCTTTACGCAAATCCATGCGTATGGTGCAAGAGGCACTTATCAGTACCACACTTCCCACCCCCGCGCCTGCTCCCGTACCGCTTGGCAAGAGGACCTCCTGGTTGATGAAAGCACGGGAGGCTAAGGCAATGGAAGGAACAAGTTCAATCCCTGGCACCTCTGCGGCTGTTACCTCTACAACTCTCCCCCGAGTATCGACGGCAGTTAAGCGAAAGAGCGGGGAGATGCTCAGTGCACTGGCAGAGCCCGACTGGGATAGGGAACAGCGCAAGCCGAAGGTTGCCAAGTCTACTGACGTAGGCATCATGCCGCTGATCACTAAGCAGACCGAGAAGACCGGTCAACTTGGCCTTCCTTCTGTAAAAGGCGAGTCAATCGCTTCGTCTTCCATCGTCGCAGTCACGTCAGTGGACCACTTGGAATCTCATACAATGGATGTTGATGAACAAACCACTCGCTTGAACTCTGCGGGAGAGGGCTTTATCGATCTGTTCAAGCGTACCGTCGAGGGACTCGGAGCACGCGCTGGTAAAAGCATGGGCAGGTCGCTTGGTGGTGCGGCGGTAGCTGCACTCGTCGAGGCACGGGCAGCTGCTGAGGTAAAGGTAGCTGAACGGAACAAGGTTCACAGCGAGTCTAGTGATCCCGAGATACTTGGAGGTGATGGGCTCCCCGACCAGGAACTCAACGGGACCTGGATACACTCAGATGAGCAATTCTCTGCCCCTGGAGCTGAAGGAGCCGAACGTCGACTTAGTCTCTCAGATCTGACCCCAGACACCGTGCAGCCTAGTGAACCTGAACTTTCAACGAGGATGGGCCGAGCAATGGACGTAGGCACCCGAATCAACAATTGTGACAAGAGTGTCTCCACTACTCCGCCTCAATCGCCCCCATTAAAAGGCAGTTCAGGTTTCGTCAAGCCCGCGGGTCCAGTATTCAACAAGCCACCACCACCTGTATTCATGCCCCCGGGTTCAAAGCAACTTTCTATTACTTCCGGGCACCCCAAGGAATTTTCATTCAACCGCCCTCCGAGCCAATTCACGCTACCGGCCGCCATGTCCCTGGGTATTCCCACCCAGCTCACCACCCCTTCCGATGGCTTGCGTTCCCTTGTTCAAGGAAAATCGCAGATGGCCTCACAGCCCTCACAATCCGGCACTTCCTCCGAGCCAATCTTTGACAATCGTGACGGAGGCCCTACGTGGGTTTCCTCCGCGCAAGACACTCAGTGCACCATTGATTCGGAATCACACGACGCACAGTGCACAAGTACTGTCGATGACGATGACGATGATAGTTGGCCGCTGGAGGAAAAACTTGCTGCTGCTGAACCAGGATGGAGACCATTTGACTTCAGCAACGTAGATAAGGAAGACACATGGAGTTCAGCTCCAACCGAAAGCCCAGGGCCAACCAGAAGCCTTATAGCAGAAAAGAATGGTGACGTGGCGACTTTGTCGAATGACGTAGATGTTGAAGTCGAGACGAACGGTGAGGAAGCGGAGCGAGAGCAAGAGACTGTTGAGCTCTCGGATGCTGAACGTTCTATCGCGGAGGCCAGCGAACTCGAAGAAGGCGCTGTGGCTGAAATGTCCAGTCTCCGTCGTGTAGAGGTGTGTATTTTAAATGTTTCCCATTCTCCATTACTCGACGATTGACTCTCATAATAGCCGAACGCTCGGAGTGCAAGTCAAATTTCAATCGCTTCCGATGCCTCTTCATCTCAGTCTCGAGATGGGTTCTTTAGGCAAGCTACCAAACTCGTCAACAGCATGCTTGGAGGCAAGAAAGCTAAACCGGAGCTGAAAAGCTTGCAATTAGCTGCGGCGGCGGCCAAGAGGGTTGGTTGAAATGACTTTTTACATTTTGGTAGTCATCCTGATCGCCTGCCTACAGCAACAAGAGGAAGCGGACAAGAAGACGCAGCGCCTCAAGGACATGGAGGCGAGGCGCCAGACGGCCATCGCAAAGAAAGCAGAAGCGGTAAAAGTTCGGCTTTTGGAGGAGGAAAGGAAGAGCAAAGAGGAGGTTGAAAAGCGGAAACGTGAAAGAGAGGAAAATACAGACCGGCGACCGTTGAAACTCCCTACCTCCACTAAAAAGGCTGAGGATGACGCCTCTAAGAAACGAAGGATCGCATCGGAGACAGAGAAGAAACCGGAGAGCAAGAAGCCGTCTTCGAAAGATAGGAAGGACCTTGTCCCCCCTGCAAAGTTGGTTGTTACACCCGCCACCAAGCTTGCCACACAAAAGGGCGCGAGGGCCACTACCACAGCCTTGGTATCGTCCACTGCATATAACACCACTCAGAACGCCCTGCCAGCCCAATCAGCTAAGCCGGTCATGCCGGAGGCGAAGCCTTTCAAGGTAGTCCCTTCGTCTCTGAAGGCGAAGGCGAAGGCTAAACCTCAAGAGGACGACACGGGCGACAAACTGCCCTCTACCATGGTCCAGTCCCAGATGGCTGCTCGGGCCAAAGCGCAGATGCAGGCCGCTAAGCTACCCACCCCCGAAGTTCCAAGCGAGTCGATCGAGCTTCCAGAGATTAACAGTGAATACTCTGACTCGGGAGATGAGGATCGGGTTCGGACGTTTGATCCACCGGACTGGGCGCAGTCTCCGGAGCTCCGCCAGGCACTCCAGATGCAGAGTACTGTGAACCCTGATGATATCTTCGGGGAGATCCGACCATTGCGGATGGAAGAAATGTTCCGAACCAGGCAGAGTCGGTTCAGAGCACGGACGAGTTCCGCGAATTGGTCTGGGCCAGACATGTTGACTGTTGACGAGATTCGCGAGTATGAGCGACGAATGGGCTTCGAGCAGACACAGGTGTCATGAACGACAAGGAGGTATGTAAATTATATTATATTATAGGTTATGCGAGTACTTTGCAAAGTTTTTAATTAATTATTTAAGTAATCACGTGATTTGTTTGGTCGTGCTTGGTTAGAGGGACAGCGTCGGGGCATACGTGAACAATTCTATCATCATACTGTGTAGGTCTATCATCCCAAACTCTTGTCTATAAAACGATCGTCGTAGATTCTGGCCCATCCTGACCCTCATTTTCCTTCTTTTTGATATCTGCTTTCGTCACCTATGACTTCCTCCTCTTCCTCGTCTCCGGAAATACAGCCTGCCCCAACTGCAGACGAACGCTTCTCGTACAAACAGGCTACACACGATGAAGTCCTCGAAGATCTATCAAGGTTTTATTTTCCTGTATTTTCCGCGCCGTCTCTCACTTTTCTTTAGCCGGTTCCTTCTCAATCTTCCCGACGAAGAGCTTTCATCGCTGGAGCGGATTTGCTTTCAGGTGGAGCAAGCGTAAGCCACTTCTTGGCAGCCTTTGCTTGACCTTCACAGGCTCATGCAAATCAATAGCCATTGGTTCTACGAGGATTTCGTTCGAGAACAAAATCCGAAGTTCCCATCTCTACCGCTCAAGAAGTTCTCCGAGATGCTATTCCATGCTTGCCCTCTATTGCACCAATGGAGTCACGATCACGAACAAGCATTCAACACCTTCATGCAGTATAAAACTAGAGTCCCTGTCTGTGGTGCAATAATGTTGAATGAGACTTGGGAAAAGGTGCGTCTCACACACATCGTGTTTCTCAACCTTGACACCACTTCCTGTTCTAGTGTATCCTTGTCAAAGGGTGGAAGTCTTCATCGGGGTGGGGCTTCCCCAAGGGTAAGATTAATGAGCATGAACCCCCTCATGAATGCGCTATTCGCGAGGTAAGGCATCTTGCCTTGTCAAGTACATTAACCTTAGCATTTCTCGTAGGTGCTAGAGGAGACGGGCTACAACTTGGCAGGACAGATTAACCCTGCAGATGTTATAGAGATGTCCATAAAAGAACAGCTCATCTCACTATACATTGTTCCCGGAATCCCAGAGGACTTTCCGTTCAAAACCCGCACCCGAAAGGAGATCAGCGTATGTGCTAATGGTTTCATCAAGAATTCACCATCTGATTGAATCCCCAGCGGATTGAATGGTTCAGACTAACGGACCTACCCACATGGAAGCGTAATAAAGCCGCTCCTGGCAAATTCTATTTGATCTCGCCATTCATTGCGTATGTTTTCAATGATCATGGTTACAAATGCTTCTGATAGTGTATAAAAGGGCCTTGAAAGGGTTCATCACAGCAAGGAAACCTAGAGCTTTCGACTCAAGGAATCGCAAATCTGTTTCCTATGCATCGGGTGATAGAGGTGCACAAGAATCAAGCTCATCTTCTGCTGACACCGGTGAACCACAAACACCTTCACCGCTACACAACGGGGCCAATCCGGTCAGGAATGACCACGTAATAATGAAACACGGGTCGGACGAGGAGAAGGGTATCCTTGTCGAACCTTTGGACCCACACTTTGCCCGTCTTCTCAACTCACTTTCCATCTCAGCTTCAAAGAGTGTGGATCCGAAACAACCACATGCCAGGGCTGCCATATTACCAAAAAAGACATTACCATCCAATCGTTTGCAGACTCCAGACTGGTCCTCTCGTGTCCCGACCTTCAGCGAGACGCTGGTCGACTCTCCGTGTCTCTCCAAGGCCAAACATATCTCAACTCAGGATCCAGGCCTCGTGCTTTCCAACGATCTCGAGGTGTTATCGCGAGCGGATCGTGGCTCTAGTGATACATCGCCCGTCGCTACAAACTCCATTGTTGCGTCATCCTCAACGCTAGTCACCGCACGAAAGCCACTTATGTCTTCTCGTCGTAGCTCCAGCATTGCCGATATTTCCCCATACCTTTCCCGGCCAGCTGAAGTGCCCACGTCAGGGAAAAGGCTGAAACAATTGGCGCTTCTCGAATCCGTGGTCGACGAGTCTTCCAAGATGACGCCTACCATACATAGCCGGGATTTACCGGTCCTTCACGGTCCGGATTGCCACCCCCCTGGCTATTCTGGTCCCTCTGCCTCTGTTCCCCCACCAACGTCTCACACTACTCAAGTTAACTTCGGAACTTCCTTGGAATCGGGCACGTCGGTGCCTTCTCTCAGCTCAGCCCGAACCGCAAATTTGCCTCCGTTATATTCTTCCCATGAACACCCTAGTTTAAGGGATCCGTTCCAAATTAGACCACGCTCTTGCCAGCTCAACCACCCTACTTATCTGGGCGGTGTTAGGAATGAGAATCAAGCACTGCCTCTCTCACCCCATGTTCTGTCTCCAGCGAACGTATCGGGACGACTTCTACCCACACCTTTTCCCCAGAGATTTGCTCCAAGCTATTCGACGACCCCCTTGCATCCATCACAGTCAAGCACTGTTCCCTCTATTTATCCCTACATTAGCGCACCCGAGCAAGCTGTATCCAACGCACACCTTCAATCACTCCGTGCACCTCGTGATACGCATGTAGTGCCTGCAGCACATACTCCACAGTCCCGGCCAACTCTCCTGTCAAGTAGCGTTCAGTTACTTTCCATACTCAACGGGGACCGTGTCACTGGGGCACATTCATCTGTTTCACGTACAGGACCCCCGTCCACCAGCATTTCAGTCCACGCCACCTAGACGTATTCGCGGATACATCTTTGACGCATACATTTGCACAACTCTCGCCCATTATTCTCATCCGCTTCAGTTGTCGACACGCCCAGCCGTCGTCACGTTGATTCTTGTATCATTTCCCCCTCGGTACCGTCTTTCGAGGGCCCTAAGCTATGCTCTGGTTGGTTTCTCCATGGGTCGACTGAGTATTCGAACTTTCCGAGTCTCATCGTTTGTTTGAGTATCATAATCTTATTTTGCTTCTCTTGCCTCTCATTCGCTCTGAATCATCTTTCGTATTCGACATCCGAACCTACAGTACTAGTATAACAGTGTCACGTTCTGTCAATGCCGTCGCAATACCCACCGTGTAGTTTTGTAGCCCTTCTCCAGCGATATCCCACACATCGATGTGACCCGGGTGATAGCGCCAATGGCACAGCCACGCGTCGTAACTGCTTCAAGTCCAGTTTTTCGCTTTTTAGATGGACTTGCACCTTGTTCCCTCGCTGTGTTGGTTGACAAGATGCTGAATGGCAGCGGCGTCAAAATTTTTACCGGTACGTTAGATACGGAGGTGGTGATGGCATGCATGACGAATGACGAACAGGCACTAGCCATCCAGAGCTGGCAGAGATCATCGCTCGGCGGTATGGACTTGGACACAGGCGGTCTACACATCCTGAATGAGTTCTAGCCTCGGACTATCTCTTTCAAAGGCGGAAATAACCAAGAGCGGGATTGGAGAGACCAACGTCCGGATCGCTGAAAGCGTGCGGGAGAACGACGTATACATCATCAACACGGGGTGCGGGGCGGTGAATACAGCTCTAATGGAACTCTGCATTATGATACATGCCTGCAAGATAGCAAGCGCAAGAAGGATCACTGCGGTATTGCCATTGTTTCCTTATGCCAGGCAAGACAAAAAAGACAAGAGTCGGGCACCGATTTCAGCGAAACTTGTTGCTAACATGATACAAAAGTCGGGCTGCGACCACGTCATCGTGAGCACGATTCTTGCGGGTTCGCTGATAGGGGAGTGATGACAGTGTTGTGACAGACCATGGACCTGCATGCATCACAAATTCAGGGCTTCTTTGATGTGCCAGTGGACAAGTGAGTGAAATGGTTCACGGAGAGTTCATCGGAAGCTGATCACCCGCTTACTGCAGTGTGAGTGCTATGATCTGGAATGTGGTGTAGGGACGGCTGACATGTTGTGAGATAGCTATATGCAGAGCCTTCGTCGATCCTGTATATCCGGACGAACTTTGATCTGAGCGAGGCCGTGATTGTGTCGCCGGATGCAGGGGGTGCGAAGAGGTAAGGGTAGGCTGTGTGAAGGGAGTGCGGGCTGACAGGATGTGGGACAGGGCGACATCTATCGCTGATCGACTTGGGGTGGACTTTGCACTATTCCACAAGGAGCGGAAGAAGGCCAACTCGGTTTCGCGGATGGTGCTGGTCGGACACGTGAAGGACAAGGTTGCGATTCTTGTGGATGATATGGCGGATACGTGCGGGACGCTGTGCTTGGCGGCACGACACTTGGCGGAGGGAGGAGCGTCAAAGGTGTACGCGATCGTGACGCACGGGATCCTGAGCGGAGACGCGCTGGAGAGTGTGGAGAAGAGCGCGCTAGAGAAGCTGATCGTGACGAACACGTTACCGCAGAGGGAGAACCAGGCGCGGTGCAGCAAGATTGAGGTGATCGACATCGGACCTGTGCTCGGGGAGGTGATTAGACGCAGCCATTACGGAGAAAGCGTGTCCAAGCTGTTCCATGAAGTGCCGTACTAGCAGCGTAGCCTCGACCGCTTAGTCATAATGCATCGGTTGTATGTATGTATCAAGTCTCGCTAACGAGCAAAGTTGAGTCCCCATTCAAACCTCTCCCGCATGTCTTCATAGTCTAGTCCTCCCCCTCCTCGAGGCAATGCTCTGCGTATCATGTTCACATCCTCGAACAATGCCATACAGAGCACTGCCAACTCAAAGAACCATCAAAAGGAGACTGTCACCGTCCTCGGCATACCCGCCGTGTCCATCCAAAACGGAAAACTCCAGGTTGGCGATGCCCGCTCAAGTACGTCCTCCCTTCTCTCCTCCCCCTCCCTCGACCAACATATTCAGGCTCTCATCGCTCCTACACCCCCATCAAAACCCTCGGTGACGGCTCCTTTGGCACCGTCCTCCTCTGCGATTGGCATGGCACCCTTCCCCCCAATACCCCCCTCTCCCCCATGCAGTGCGGCGGGGGCGCCCGTCCAGAGTGGGCCGGAAAGCGTCTAGTCGCAGTAAAGAGAATGAAAAAGAAGTGGGAGGGCGGTTGGGACGAGTGCAAGAGGCTCAAAGAACTCGAGGTTCGTTTTCCTCCCATTCTCCATCTCCCCACTCACCTTCCCACCTAGTCTCTGCGCGCAATCCCGTTCCACCCATGCATCATACCCCTCTACGACTTCTTTCTCCTCCCAGATACCAGGGAGCTCTATTTTGTTTTCGAGAGCATGGAGGGAAATCTATATCACCTCATCAAAGCTCGAAAAGGTCGTTCCCTCGCAGGTGGCCTCGTGGCCTCCATCTTCAAACAGATCGTCTCCGGCCTCCACCACATACATGCTTCTGGCTATTTTCACAGGGACATGAAACCAGAAAATGTTCTCGTCACCACAACCGGCCTTTTTGAATACCGCTCTTTATCCCCAATCGCACACCCGACCGCACCAACAGAGAAGGATGTCGTAGCTATCATCAAACTCGCTGATTTTGGTCTCGCACGAGAGACCGCAAGCGCTCCCCCTTATACCGAGTACGTTTCTACCAGGTGGTATCGTGCACCAGAGGTCTTGCTCCTGAGCAGAGACTACTCTAATCCTGTGGACATGTGGGCGCTCGGCACAATCATGGCGGAACTAATCAATCTCCGTCCACTCTTTCCGGGCTCGGGCCAAATTGACCAAATACATAGAATTTGCGAGGTTCTTGGTGATCCAGCAGATCATGGCACAGATATTAGGGGTCGTTCCATTGGAGGTGGCAAATGGAGCAAGGGCCTCAGGATGGCAAAGCAGGTTGACTTTGTCATCTTTCCCAAGGTGATCCTCTTGGGGAAAAAAAAATCTTTGCCTGACGTGTGCTCACCGCTTATCTCCAGTGTCAACCGAGGGACATATTCTCTCATTTCGACCGCAACGTCCCTCGAAAGCTCGTCGAGTGTATATCAGACCTACTCAAGTATGATCCCGATGCGCGCCTTACCAGCAGGCAATGCCTGGAGCATCCATACCTCATCGAAGCATTACCCCAGAATGTGCCCCCAATGCCACCTGCTTTGTATGTGCAAACGTTACCCACAACCCCATCAAGGTTACACACGAACGGCGCGCCGTTTATCACACCTTCTGCATCCCCCCGCAGTGTCCCACCTTCACATTCCCACAATTCACTGCCTAGATCCCCATACCACCCCCCTTCAAGTCTCCACCCGTCTCACATTCCAGATGCTGCTTCCTCCCACCGTACTGCCTTTGTGCCTTCTATTATTACTCCGACCACTCATACTCCATGTTCTCATAAAACAACAGAATATGTCAACGACCTCCACATCATTACCCACCCTCCACTTCCGTCGGACGTTGTCGAGGAAGTCCGCCCACATGGGTCTTCTGTGTGGCTTTCAAATCATGCTCGATCGGATTCGGACCAGATGGATGTGTCCTCTCCACTGGTTGAAATTCCAGAGGATAACACAATGGACACTCAGATAACGACAATTTCATCCCCGATGGCTGGACAAATCCTTGCACACGACACTAACCACACCTCTGTCAGCAAGCTCAGCCGATTTGGATCCCTTGGGTTTGTCAAGAAGAACTCAAGATGGGGTTTCGGCGTGTTTGGTTACGGAGAGAAGACACATCAACAGTCCTTACCCCCTGTGGATGAGGTTCCTGGATCGAGTTCGACACCCTCTCTCAAGCGTACACAGTCTACGAACTCTGATAGTCTTTCTGTCACCGATGCTTCACCGGCCAACACCCGTAAGGATGCGAAGGCTATCAAACGGGAGGCCGAACGGTTACAACTCGAAGCGGAGAAGCAGCGTCGCGCGCTTGCGGAGCGGTCACACAAGGAGCAGGCCCGTGCTGTCATGCAGAAGCGTAATCAGATGCTCATGCAAACTCCTGTGGGAAACGAGTTGGAGTGGAAGTGGACGCATTCGGGTAGTCTGCTGAGCATCCACCAGCGTCCAAATTACGATGATTTGGACAAGGGAAAGCGATCAGCGTCCGGCCCGATACGGCAAAACCAGAACAGTGCCAAGATATCGATATCCTCGCCTACATTGCATGCTGCCTCCGGACGATACCTTAAACCCCCAGATACGAACCTACCTTCGTGTGATCGCTGGTTACCCAGAGACGAACGCCTGAGCAAGGTTCGTCGTAGAGACTTCGATGACGACCATTCCATGTCATCGTCGGATATCCACAGCACAGGGAGGATGTCAGCCATATCATCTGCGACAGTGGACAGTGATCCTGGCCCCGCGCGTGTTCGGCGACCAACTGTCTACGGTATCAACCGGATGACGTCTACGTCCTCGTTGAGGACGGGCAGAACATCATATGATGACTTCCCCACCTCCGCACGATCATCAAATTCGATATCGCTAGATCACCAATTCAACGAGTTCACTATCCGTGCTTCCGTTGATACCACCTCTTCGGTTTCGGGTACCTCCTCACCGCCACCAATCAACCTTTTGTCTCTCTCCCCATCACCCAACTCCTGGATGCACTCCCATAATTCCCACAATTCCCATGAATCCACCAGTCCTTATATGGTCCCTCCCCTTATCCAATATCCCTCTTCCTCCCATAAATCGTACGAGTGCAATGGTCAGCTATATGGTCACCCGCCAATTGACCCACATGCCGCGATAAATCCGATATTCAAAGTGGTATGTAAATGTACCTCCTTTTAGTTCCTGTCTGACAGTCGTCGCCCCACCCAGACACCGCTCCCGACGTCTCCAAACGACCACCTTTCATCTCCACACACACTCCCACCTTTCTCGCATCTGGAAGCCGTGGCAGAAGGGGAGTATCCTCCACTCTCCCCCATGTCTTTCCATTCACCAGAGGATGAATGACATGACATCCTCCCTCACCCTCCTTTGAAGCTCTTTATTGTCTGCAATTTTGTCAGGAACGTTCATTTTCATCAGACATAAATGCGTTCATTGCTACAATCTCCGTACTTCGCTCGCACTTTCCCACCTGCAACCTATCGTATCTAGCTGACCTCCTGGCGAACCGTGGGCGCCGCCCTCTGTGATCCGTAGTACTGCCCTTTTGGCCTTAGTTCGCCCTTACTTATTACATTTACTGGCATTTTAGTAGCATACTTACTCTGCTTGGGCCTTGTAGAGCACTGAGTTGTACTTTTACCCATTTGCAATAAACGTACCACGCAGTCGCCACTATAGTAATTTCCGCGTTGTGGTAATGGTAGTGTTTTCTGATGTATATTTGTACATAAAACCGCTTGTCTAGTAATGTCGAACTGTTCAATGTTCGTGTCCGTGCGGAGCCTGCTCAAACCGGAGGCCACTGACAGGCTGATATAAGGCCCAACCCATGTAAAAAAAAACAATTGTTTGATGACATACCAGTATCTAGAAAGCAAGTCTTACATCAGGCCAGCGGGAGATGGAATGAGCAATGAAACACGTACCCGCATGGTCGAGGACCAGGTTGATCCTTGATTCATGTCAGCAAAATGGCACATCACACACAAGGAAACGAATGCGAACTAGGTTAATGAAGATTTTGGGATGACCGAGAGAGCCTCCTCCTAACCAACAAGTGAGCACTCTACCTGCAAAAAAAAAGAAAAAGAAAGTTTACTCACCACCGTCACAGACAGCCTTTCGGCCGTGAACGACTCTGACCGGTTCGTTGGCAATCAACTCCATAGCGCTCGGTGGGTTTGGCTGGAGCTCCATGAATGTCTGTTCAAAACGAGGGCTCGAACGAGACACGGGCCGAGGCTTCTGACTGGACGACTGCAGCGCGACGCTCGACTCGGAAGCAGGAGCTAGTGGCGTGGGTGTACCTGCAGCGGTGGACGACGCCCTTGCTAGTGTTTTCAGCGTAGAGAATACCCGACGGCTTAGCATGCTGGTAGACTTGTCGTGGTCGATGTCTAACTCTCGGGCACACCGGAAAGTGTACGGTAAACTTTGACCCAAAATGGAAATTCTGTGTACTCTGATATCCACGATACGTCCTTTAGTCCATTTCCTCTATTTCAATGTCATCCAAGTCGTTCTGCTCGACCCCTTCCATTCCGACGTTTGCATCGTGATTAGGAATGACAACCAATCTGTTACGCGGCCCATCAAATCTAACTTTGGCGGTTTCACCATCACGGATGGAGTCGGAGAGCAACAAGATGGATAAGGGGTTTAGAACTTCGCTTTGGATCGCGCGGTTCAGGGGACGAGCACCGTAGGTCGGTGAGTAACCGATAGACACGAGGTATTGCTTCGCCTCAGCATCAACATCCAGGACAATGTGTCGGTCCGCTAGCCTGCCTTCAACTTCCTTCAGCCGGAGATCTACGATCTTGAGTATGTTGCTCCTCGAGAGCATACGCTGTTAAAGTCCGGTAGTATTCAGTTGCCGTACAATGAAGATATGTCCATACTTACGTATATAACAATCTCGTCAATGCGATTGACGAATTCCGGAGGAAAATGTGCTTGAATGGCACTCATGACCAGTTGCCTCGTGTGCTTGCTAATCGGACCTTCAGCCATGTCACTGAGGAAGGCAGCACCAAGGTTGGAAGTCATGATAATAACGGTGTTGCGGAAGTCAACGACGCGGCCTTGACCGTCCGTGAGACGACCATCATCGAGGACTTGTAGGAAAAGAGTCACGAATTCGTGAGCCGCCTTTTCAATTTCGTCGATGAGGACAATGCAATATGGCTTGCGCCGAACGTATTCGGTCAGTTGACCACCCGATTCATGGCCAACGTATCCTGGAGGTGCTCCAATGAGACGCGCGATTGCATGCTTCTCAGAGTATTCAGATCCATCAATTCGAATCATGGCGTCCGGAGAGTCAAAAAGCACTGATGCAAGCTAATCAAATCGCGCGTCAATTCCCCACCAGTAACCCATGTAGAAATGAGCTCACTGTTTTACTTAACAGCGTTTTGCCAGTTCCGGAAGGGCCGGACATCAGAAAACTAGCAATGGGCCGATCGGCATTCGTGAGCCCACTGCGAGATAGCCTGATTGCGTTTGCCACTGCTTTGACAGCTTCAGGTTGACCAACAACCGAGTCGGCAAGAATTTTCTCCATGTGAAGCAACTTTTCCTTCTCTGTTGACATGAGCTTCTTCACTGGAATGGATGTCCATCGACCAACGATTTCGGCGATATGTTCCGAAGTAACAGTATCAGAACCACTGTATCCACTGGCTTCTTCTTCCTTCTTTTTTCGAGCTTGAAGCTGATCAAGTCGGCTTTGCAGTTCAGGAAGAGCATAGTAGCGAAGATCTGAAGCGGTTTGAAGGTCATGTCTATGGAAGCGCATCAATGCCGCTGACCAACCCTGCTTTCAGCAAAAGTCTTTACCTTCTTTCGGCATCATCAGCTTTTGCCTTGAGTTCATCAATCCTCTTGCGGACATTATTGATCTCATCACCTCGCTCCTTTTCAGCTTCGTAGGCAGCTTTGAGTGGTTGGAGTTCATCGTCAATCTCTCCCATTGCTTTGCGGGCAGAAGCGAGACGATTCTTGCTTGCTTCGTCCTTCTCTCTCTCCAATGCATGGATTTCTACCTCGAGTTGTAACCTCTGATGCTGCAGCTTATCAATGGCTTCCGGAGCTGTTTCTCGAGCCACTCGTACGCTATAAGCAAGTAAGACTTGCGGATAACAAAACTACCAGTAGAGCTTACCTCGCACAGGCCTCGTCAACGAGATCTATCGCAGCATCAGGTAACCTCCTTGACGTCAAGTAACGATGAGCAAGGGTTGCCGCAGATATCAAAGCCCCATCGAGTACCCTGACGCCATGATGTACTTCGTATTTCTCTCGTATTCCTCGCAATATGTTGATCGTCTCCGGAACCGAGGGTTCATTGATGAGCACCTGCGCAAACCTTCGCTCAAGTGCCGCATCAGTTTCAATATACTTTCTGTATTCTGAAAGTGTTGTAGCACCGATGCAATGGAGCTTGCCCCTGGCCAGAAGAGGTTTGAAAAGGTTAGCAGCATCCATGCCGCCACCTTCAGCACCTCTCCCCGCCATGATGAGATGTAACTCATCAATGAAAAGGATAATGGGGGTTCCGTCGTCGGATGCCTTTTCAACCTCATGGAGAACGCTTTTGACCCGTTCTTCGTATTCTCCTTTGTACTTGGCTCCAGCCATCAGAGCACCCATATCTAGCGAGAAGAGTCGCCCAATGAGCGATGCCGGAACATCTCGGTTGACGATGCGCTGGGCAAGACCTTCGGCAATGGAGGTCTTCCCAACACCAGGTTCACCAATGAGAACAGGGTTGTTCTTCGTCCTGTGGGATATATAGAATCAATGGGTGTCGCGATGATACCCGGCCAAGGGACGACACCTTCTACACAAAATCCGGACGACTCTTCTTATTTCATCATCTCTTCCAATGACGGGATCGATCTTGCCTTCTCGAGCGAGAGCAGTCAGGTCAATTGCATACTTTTGCAGGGCGTCAAAGCCTTCTTCAGCACTTTTGCTCTCGATGTGCCTGTCCCCTCGAACTTGTTGAATAGTGGTTCTTAGAACTGGTTCAGTAAGCCCAGCGTCCTTTATCACAGATGCAATGGACGAGTCCTTTATGAGGGCAAGGAGAAGATGATCCTGAGCAAGATATGAATCGCGCATGGTTTTCTGCTGTTCTTGTGCTTCATGCAAGACCTTGACAGTAGCCGAGCTCAACGTGGTGTCATCGGGAGCCGGTGACTGAGAGGGAAGTCGGACGATGAGTCTTTGCAGACCACGACTGATGAGTGTCTAATGCGAGTGCATCGGTGAATAAGAAACTGAGCGGCGTTTAGGCTACTGACTGGATCACCGCCCGCTCGCTGGATTACAGACGCAAACAGGGGTGGAGACGAGCCTCTTGAGCTTGCCCCGGGAGCTTGGTCATCGTTGAGAAGAACGAATGCGAGGTGTGCCGGGTGGACTAGTAAGGGTGTGTTAACTGCCATTGTCTGACAGGAACTTGAAGCCGATCACCTTGGACGTTTGAATAGTCTTTGGAAAGCTGGATAGCAGCAGTTATCGACTGCTTTGTCTTGTCTGTGAAATTATCGACGTTCATGGTTGGTGTGTTAGATCGACCCTAAGAGAAAGGGGCGTAAATTAACATCCTGCGTCACCGTGACGAGTCACGGCGCCTAGATGATGAAGTTCGACACTTCTTGGCCAGCAGATTCAGTCGAGTTTTGTCCCCACGACGGCTCGCAAGATGTCGTTGTCTGTGGAACATATCACTTGGAGTCTACCCAGACAACGAACTCGATGGACGATGACACGGAAATTCCACCAAAGACCATTCAACGACGACGAGGCAAATGTCTAGTCTTTCGACTGTCATCTGCCGATGGGATCGCCTTGTGAGTTCGAATTCAATCCTCTGCCAAAGGTTTGTTTCCTTACAGTATATCAGTTCCCAACTCCAGGAAATCGATTTGCCAGCGGTTCTTGACATGAAATGGTGACTATCATGTTCGCGAGACGGATCACCATCGGTGACCCACATGCGCAGGTGTCACAGATCATCCACAAGCACTCCGGTCTTGGGCATCGCGGATTCTAAAGGGAACATATCTCTGCATGAATGGCTGGCTCACGAGGTGTCTATCGCCCCATTCATCCCCCTCTTGCTAGACCATTTGTGATGATGGGCTTTGACTAGAACAGGTTGGCCTTTCTCCAACGACTATCGTGCGCGCCGGATGATGTCCTATGCCTTTCCATCGACTGGTCAAACCGCCGATATCCAACAAAGTGCGAGCGAGCCTTTCTCACCGAAATTTGGCGTGGATGACGCAACGTTACGACAGCGGCCTTGGAAATCTGATCGCATCACTGTCCGACGGGACATTGTCCCTCCTCAGGCCATGTTCCCAAGGAGAACTTGTTGTTTCCAACAGCTGGTATGCCCATGATCACGAGCCATGGGTCGCGGCGTGGAATTACTGGAATAATTCCGTAATTTACTCGGGTAACGACTTTACCACAATTTCTGGTCATGATTTTGATCTCTCAAACCAGGCGGGGATGATCTCCAAATGAAAGGCTGGGACGAGCGACAAGGTTTTAACCAGCCCATCTTTGCCAATAAACGGTATGCAACGGTAAAACCATCATTACACTCAGAAAGCTGAGCAATGGTGGTGCCACAGGTTTGATGCGGGGGTGACTACAATTCAAAGCCACCCGCACATAGAACACTTGATTGCTGTGGGAAGGTAGGTTGCGCTCACGAAGCTTGAGCAAAAAAAAATAACGCTGGTGCAGCTATGACAGCAAAGTTCGGCTTTTTGACGCACGGAAACCCTTGAGGCCGCTGACAGAGGCGGACGTCGGTGGTGGGGTCTGGCGGGTAAAATGGCATCCGTCAGTCGAGCGCAAACATGACCTCCTTGTCGCGTGCATGCACGACGGCTTCAAGGTTGTCCGTTTTCACGCTTCGCGGAATGGCTTGGAAGAAAGTTTATTTGCCAGTGACACCAGTCATGAGATAACGAAACGATTTGACCAACACGAGTCTCTCGCTTACGGGGTTGACTGGTCTTTTCAACTCCATCAAGGTGAAGGCGACACCTTGATTGCTAGTTGTTCGTTTTATGATTGTGCGCTACACCTCTGGAGCGGGTGATTGGATCTACAGTTGTCATGGTCACATTCATCACTATCATTATCGCCTGCGTGTAGTGAGAATTATCTATGGCCAGCGGGAATCAATCAATCCTTGTGATCAGCAAGTGGAGGAGTGGAGGGTTTCACGGGCGTGGGAGGGCATGTAACGATTTTCTTTTTCCAAAATCCAGCATTGGGTCCTTTCATCACGAAAGCCAACGTCCATCTCGATAGTCCTCCTCTTAACGACTCCGGGTGGTGAACAGAGAACGTCAGGAGGGATGCCAAAGATACAATAAATGTTAGGCTGCACCAGTTGTTTCAGGAGTGGAAAGATCGGAAAGCTGTAAACTCACCATTCTGCAAACTGTGCCACTGGGTGCCTACTGCGCAACCATTTTTCCGGTACAGAAGCTCTTAAAGCTCTGGGCAGAACGTGGAGTGCCACCTCCCTTCTCCGCCTTACATTCTCGATCCAGATACTCGTCCCACATACAAGCGAGCCAGCGAGAGCGCCGCCGTAGGGACCATCCCAGACGTCGTGCGAAATCTTGGGGAAGAGCCGAGCTAGCACGAGAGTGCGTGTAAAGCAGAGTGTGAACCAGCACGAGGAAACGAACGTTGAAAGAAAGGTCGCACTTCGGATGGCTGATAGAAGAGTAGATAAAGCACGATGGGGACACATGATCGAGCTAGGTTTGGTAAGGAGAATTGGAAGGAAATAGACCTGAAACATCACGGACCCGGTTGAGATATGAAGCCATACGAATGGGTGCGCGGCGCAGACTTACGGGTAGATAGAGGGGAAGTGCTTGAGCGAACACATATACATATCTGATAGCGGTATTGGCGAGGCAATCATTCTGAAGCCCGAACGATGCACCGATGCCGCCGTGCACAAGTTCGCAGGGCATCCCTCCTATACCACTCCGCCCCTCAACTCCCAGCTGTTTCCAAGTATCGTTGGCAAAGTTGCCCCCGTAGGCAGGGAGGACAGCTGGGTCAGCCCATGATGAGGAACGTCCTAGTTCCTCGGCCAGGGAGCCAGCGATGTCACGACTCGAACCGCGAGTATATGACCACGTGCCTTCTCGGAGAGCACGGGTGACCTCCAACAATCTCTCATCAACGTTGGCAAGGGAATTTATCCTGTCGCGGGGAGGAATGTGATGTCGGTTATGCGGAGTACATTACAGAAGCATACCATTTGACAAAGGACGGAGGTAACCTTGAATCATGTATCAAAGACAGTCAAGCCACAGGCCAAGTAAAAGCAATTACCTCTGAGGTTGATAAAAGAAGCACCACATGATCCTTTGGCGTAAGGATAAACGATCCACACGCTATGGACACAGAGGGATGCACCATCACGAACCTTGCGGAACCGGCCCAGAAAACAAGTGTATCCAAGTGCATCGCAACTTTGTCTTGCCACTCCCTGGCGAGGCTCTCGGACTGCTTGTCGAGAAACCTGGTATCCGGCGGTGTGGAGGGTGCTTTAGATGCTCGTGATGCTACATCATTGTATAAAAGGGCCTGAACCCGTCGTGCAGCAATCTCTCGTGCCTTGCGAAGGAGGAGCACCTGTACCGACGCGTCAAGTGCGCGAGCAAAGAACAGTAAACTGAGGTCCAAGGTGGGGGAGACTGTTCCAGGTCGGCGATACCTTTTCCATCGCAAAAGGGTAATCGCAAGTGTCGAGGAGAGTGCGTTTGCCAGAAAAGTTCTTTGGTAGAGCGATGACTTGGAGTTGATATAGTGTACCAAGGCCGAGGTATGTCGACGCTCCAAGAAGTTCCAGAGTCGTTGCAGGGCTGCTCCGCCTCCAACAGCGGTTGTAATGGCCGAGGCGAACCCAGTCGGCCGCAACTCTCTCAACAGTGCGCCCCAAAGGACGCGTGCACGCGTCGTGAAGCTTCTCGGACGAAGCACTGATGCGAAAATGGCTGGTAGCAACACGGGACTGAGCGAGAGAGAAAGGCAGAGAGAAAAAGTGCGCAGCGCTATCTGCAGGGGATGGCCGGGATCATCTGAGATGTTTTGTATGAGTGCGGCGAATGACGCTTTCCATGGCGGTGTCGGCTTGGAAGGGGACGAGGGTGGAGACATCGACTACCCGACTCAGACTGGGCACGAGCCAAATATAACACCAACACTTCATGTGATTTTTACAAGAGATCGAAACGGACACCGTTTCATGCAAACAAGTATATAGATACAAAATACAGCGATCGCCAGATATACTTGCACCGTCTGAACTCAGTCCTTATCCAAGCATCTGTGCAGGTCGTCGGCGTAGCTCCAGAAGTCGACGTCAGCCGACGAAAAGGCACGTCCGAGACAGTTCTCGAGGTCTGTTACCGACCCGGACCGTCTCACTAAATCGACAAACTGGGCGCGCGAGTCTGGAAATACAAAGGAGTGGAGAATAGCCTCTCCCTGGCCGAATGTGTTTCTAGTCAGTCTAAGAGGAACCAGGGAGCACACGTACATGGTTCCGAAGGATAGTGGTCAGATGCACGAGCGGAGGGGGGTCCCCCTCGAGAAGGACATCCGAGAGACGTTTTTCAAGCGCATTCTGCGAGAATGGGGGCAGAGGGTTGGTCTGCCTGGCCTTTCCCTTGACGTCGTGTGTGTGTGCAAAGGGACCGAGCCACATTCGCCAGAGTTCGAGTTTGCGCCCGTCGCGTCCGAGTTGCCTGAGGAGGCGGTGAACGTATTGCCAATCTTGTTCGCTTCCGTCCCACACGCGGGATGCATGGTGATCCACGTCGACGAGAGAGAGTTTGGAGGAGGGTACGAGAGACGGCGAGGAAAGTATGGGAGTGTGGTTGCCACTGGAGACCACGTTGTTTGCAAGGGTCTGGCTTGCGGGTCGCATCATGAGCCTGATCCAGCGCCTGCGTCTGACCCAGGCGCCAGCACTGAGGTTTCCGATTTTGGCGTGCCAGTGATTTTCACGGAATGACCAGTTGTATTCGAAACCGTCGTGCTGTACCTCGCCGAGATCTGTTCGCATGTCGATCATCCAAGCGCCGGAGACCCAGCGCCATGTTCCGTCTGGGAGGGGGTAGTTGTCGAGGGAGAGTTTTGGGTGGCGTGCACGGGGGTTAAGGTTGTGAGGTATGGTGAATGGTTGAGGATCGGATGGGAAGAGGGAGAGAGAAGAGTAGAAGGGTGTTGAGAAGAGGGTGATTCTAGGGGGTTGTCAGCGAGGAAGAGGGGAGGGAGTGGATGACGGACCCCCTCTGGTTTTCGTAGAGGATGGCCCAGCGATACATGTCCTTGTTGTCATTTGGGTGAGGGAGGTGGGCGTCGTCGATGTGTATGTCTTGTGTGGTGTCGTCGGAGTCAGGGAGAAGGGGGAGGATGTTTACGGATGAAGCACGGGATGGAAAAGAGGAGAAGCGAGGAAAGGGAGACTTTTGGAGAAGACGACGACGAGCAGGGTCTGCGGCGGTGGGGTCATCGGCGCACATGTGTTGGGGGAGAGACATGATGTCGAAGTAAACAAGTAACAGCTGAGTCTCATGAACATGTTCCACCAGGTCGGCAAAGTTTGGGCACGTCGGCAAGTGGCAGGACTGGCGCAGCGACGGGGATACGTTGTTGGAGCGAGGAGATGCCCGTCATGCGGGTCGAGACTGCCCACAGCGTTGCCGGTCTGTCCTGGATGCAGGTATGTTGGGGGGGTGGAAGAGTCGATCACACACCACGAGCTGCTCGGGCTGCCATACGAGCCGAACCCGTTCGTGGTCGACAGGGGAGAGCTGAGGCGGCGGTTTCTAGAGGCACAACGACTGTGTCACCCCGACGGGTGGGCGACGAGGAGCGGGGTACGCTAGTCTAGTCTAGTGCGTACGCCAACTAACAAGGTACTACAGAGAGACAAGGACGCGGCTGCGGCAGTGTCCAACGCGGTGAACAGGGCCTACCAGACACTGTTATCGCCGATGGAGCGCATTGGGTACGTGCTGGGACGGAACGGGAAAGAGGTGGGGGAGGGGGAGCAGGTGGAAGACATGGAGCTGATCATGGAGGTGATGGAGGCGAGGGAGGCGATCGAGCAGAGCGGGGGTGAAGTGCTCGCGAAGCTCAAGGAGGCGAACGATGGCGAGTGTCACGACTTGGGTTGTCGGGTGTCGTGCTAAGTTTTTTTTGCAGCCAAGATCAAGAGCGCGTTGGGAGCGATCGAGACGGCTGTCGGTGCAGGGGACTGGACGGAGGCGAAGGGGTGGGCGGTGCGACTCAAGTATCTGCTCGCCATCGGAGACGCTGCGGGAAATGCCGAGTGGTAGTTGTGTCCTTTCATTTTTAAAAATCACTCGAAATGTATCGACGCTGCTTGTCGACGATGGCCCAGCGCTCCTCGTCATTGAAGCGGCCCTTTACCACCTCAGCTGGTGTCTTCTCTAGACCGGGAAAACTACAAAAGACGGCTCAAAAACTGCCCATATTACACGGCCCACTTCACGACGCACGCTACGTTCAAGACACCCACCAAGCTTGTACTCCACTCAAACCCTCCCTCCTCGACAACCCAAAGTCCCCCGTAGCCAACTTGGCCACCGCCTTGGCCATCCCCCTCAACTACCAGTTCTCCGATCTCTTCGACCCCGCCGCCAATCGTCGCGTCGTCCGGTCCGTCCCTCTCCTCCTCCTCTCTCCCCGCTCACCCCTTTCACAGCTGCTCCCTTCTTCTCGATACCGTCCCTCCCATCACCGCCATCGGCGACCACACAGACAAAAAGTCCGCAGAGCGTCTCTGTGCTCTTTCCACTCTCTACCAGCTGCATGGCCTCGGTCTCGTCTGTGTCCTCCATTCTCTCCCCCACCCTACCACTGACCCGTCTCTAGCTCGACAAGCCTTCCAAGTCTGCTTCCCCTCTCCCCACTCCCCTGCTCCAAGTCACCCTGTCCGACGGTTCTGTCGTCTCTTATGAGCGTGCACGCAGCTTCATGGACTACTACTGTCGCCTCTACGGCTTCTCCAAACCAGACATCGACTATCAGCAGCTCCATGTCAAGCACGCCAATCCTCCCTGGGAAGCAGTCATGTCCGTCGACGGTCGTCGCATCGGCATGGGTACTGCCTCGACCAAGAAAAGCGCCCAAGTTCAGTGCTACCTCGACGTCGCCCACTATCTCGAGAACTGCGATCCTGATCTTTGGAAGCGCTACCTCGCAGCCGTCAAGTCTGGAAAGGACCTTGGCCTCGCACCAAAGGTCGCTCTTTCCATCAGCGTTCCCCTCGCCGACGGCATCGCAGACCTTTGCTCCGATATCAAGAGGACCATGCTCTACAGAAACAGGCCTGCTTCAAACCAACCCACTGCTGTCCCTCATCCACGCCCCCGTCCTCCCTCCTATCCTCGTCACTATCCCCATCACCCCGATACCACCAAGTCTGCAGATCTCGACAGGAGACGCCAGGCCTATCTCCACGACCCAACACATGAAAAAATGCGATCCACCCGCGCAGCTCTACCCATCTACTCCCGTGCTAGCGAGCTTCTCTCCCACATATCCAACAATGACGTCACCATCTGTATGGCAGCTACCGGTTCCGGCAAGACCACACAAGTCCCTCAGCTTATCCTGGACGACTATATCGATCGTGGTCAAGGCGCACACTGCAACATCGTTTGCACGCAACCTCGTCGTCTCGCTGCTCTCAGTGTTGCCGACCGTGTCGCAAAGGAGCGAGGCGAGCAAGTCGGAAGAGGTTCTGTCGGTTACAGCGTTCGTTTCGAGTCAAAACTCCCTGAAGATCATGGCTCCATCACTTTTTGCACCATCGGTGTCTTGCTCAGACGTCTCCAGTCTGCCATGTCAGAGGGTGGCCTCGCAGCCGCAAAACTCGACCAAGTCACCCATATCCTAGTCGACGAAGTACATGAACGCGACGTCGACACCGATCTCCTCCTTGTCGTGCTCAAACGCCTCATGGAGGATCGCAAGGCACGCAACCTCCCTCTCAAAGTCGTGCTCATGAGCGCAACTATCGATCCACGTCTATTCCAAGAGTACTTTCCTGACACCACCCATAACAAGGCTACCGTGATCGAAGTTCCCGGTCGTACCTATCCAGTCTCCAGACATTTCTTGGCGGACTTTATCGGTGACATGAAGGCGCGACCCCAGCTTGGCTGGGTGTTTGACGACGAATCCGTCTCCAGGTACCTTGCCCGGGAAGAAACATATGCCCAGCACCCTTCGTCCCCTTCACTGTCGTCTCCCCAACCCCCGTCCGATGACGAACTAGAACTCCCTGCCCCTCTTGTAGCTGCCACCATCTCCCACGTCCTCCAACAGTCCGATTCCGGTCATGTCCTCGTATTTCTCCCAGGATGGGAAGACATCTCGTCCGTGCAACGACTCTTACTGGATGGGAGGCTCCCGCTCGATTTCGGCGATCAAACAAAGTACAGTATTCACATCCTACACTCGACTATACCCCTTTCCGAACAACAAGTCATTTTCGATCCCCCTCCCAAAGGTGTCCGTCGTGTCATCCTGGCGACCAACATTGCCGAGACCTCGGTTACGATTCCAGACGTTGTCTATGTCATCGACACCGCCAAAATCAAGGAGTTGCGGTTTGAGCCCGATCGGCATATATCCTCCCTCGTCTCAGCATGGGTCGGCTCGTCAAATCTCAATCAGAGGGCCGGACGCGCAGGCAGGCATCGCCCTGGAGAGTATTTTGGTCTCTTGAGCAAGACTCGCGCCGCAAATCTCCATCCACATCAGACAGTCGAGATGAAACGTGTAGACTTGAGCAATGTCGTTATGCATGTCAAGGCCTTGAGCTTCCCTGGAATGGAGGTAGAGGAAGTTCTCGCAGCCACAATTGAACCCCCTGCCGCCGACCGCGTCGCAGCAGCTATGAAAGCCCTTCAGATGGTCGGCGCTTTGGACCATCGCAAGAATCTGACATCGCTTGGTCGCGTCCTTCTCCAACTACCAATAGATGTACAGATGGGCCGTTTGGTCCTGTATGGCGTCTTCTTCCGTTGTCTCGACAAAGCATTGACCCTTGCCGCAATCCTCACAAACCGTGATCCCTTCTTTTCCCCTATACATCTCAAAGCGGAGGCCGCCGCCGTCAAGGCTGCATGGTCTCCAAGGGAGTTCAGGTCCGACGCATTGACAATACTGAACGCTTACGATGCGTGGCACGAGATGTACCGCAATGGCGAACATGCCCGGGCATCCCGGTTCTGCACTGACAACTTTCTCTCCAAGTCAACGCTGGTACTGATTACCAGAATTCGAAGGCACCTCCTGCAATCCTTATATCAAGCAGGAGTTATCGACGCGGCTGAGGGTGGCATCTCTGGTCGAGCACGCGACCGTGAATGGGCGGTACAGCCAGCGCTCAATACCAATGCACACTCCCTCCCCTTGCTTGCTGCTCTCGTTGCTGTTGCAACGCAACCCAAGTTTGCTGTCCGGACGGGTGAGATGACCTTGCGCACCCAGCACGACAAGGTTTGGTCTTTCCTTTGATATCGCTGCGCATGATCACTGATTGGACCTCGTAGACGACCTTCATTCATCCGAGCAGTGTGAATCACCGCAAGCACATCAGACTGTCCGAGAATGACGCCTCTTTGCTACAGGGAGAGAAGCAGATATATGCCTACGCGGACAAACGGCAGAACCTCACCGTCGCAGGCCAGACCCCGCAAACGTACCTCATCAACACAACTCGTCTCGACCCTATGACCTATCTGTTATTTGGTGCGAACGACATTCAAGTCACCGAACGCGGCCTTGAATGTGATGAATGGTTGCCCATCGTTGGGAACCTGGATGTTCTGGATGATATTCAGCACCTGAAGACCATGACGGGGGTCTGCATGTTACGGGTATTCGAAGGTATTCACATGAGCAAGATGCGCACTGGGTCTCATTTTGGGGGCATACCTGCACGCGAAGACGAGGCAGGTGAAGAAACGCTGAACGAAGACTTTTCTCTGTCTCCACGGGAACTATCAGATCTAGATTCAATCACGCGGGATATCGTGCGGATACTGAATCGTTACAGCAACGAGCGGATGTCTTCACAGTCGGCGACCAGTTCTCGTAATGTGACCCCAATGGCGTCGCCCGCATTTTCCACCAGCAGACTACCAGGATCGAGGTCTGGATACTCGACACCGTTTGGTGCTGGTTCCGCATACAACTCACGACCCGGCACTCCAAGTCGGCTCTCGCGTACCTTTTATTCATAATTAGACTCGTATCGCAAACAGCATCATTATATGTAGCATATTCCTACTTCAGGGTCACAATTATCATGTTTATTGCAGTAGCCATTTTATATAATTCAAGCCATGTTCATGTTGTGTGACGCTGTCAAAACGCTTTTTTTTTGGAAATGATCTACATTGACGTAATGTTTGTTTGTGAAAGTTACATCCCTCATGTGTTTGAATGGTTGGACTTGGTACTCGTCGAACGTAGTACTAGTACAGAGTCGGACAGCAGGTGAGCCAGGTCGGTTATCCTGTAGGTCACTGGCATGCTAGTACCATGTCTTTTCATGCCATTTCGAGGTCTGTACTCAGCCATGACTCGGATTTGGTGACGTTTATCCTGTTTCCCCAGCGACCCCAGCAACGGATAATGGTGAGAATCTGCACTGCTGTGTGGGCTTGTACAACATGAGGCATGTTTTGCATGTCCACACAGTATGGACAACATGGACCGGGTAATGCGTGTCCAGACGAACGGGCATTTGATGTCAAAGCAAGTTTATGCGCTCGTGGCTTTCCTTTCCACATCTCTTGTGACTAGTCGAAGGGTTTACCGGCGGAACTTATAGTCGAATCAATACTCCTTTCGCGCTCACAGATCGCCGTGACTTGCCAACAGATGTGGACATGAGTTCCAAGCTCGCTTGTGCAACCGTTCCTGACATATTGTCGCTTTCACAGCCCGATTCTGAAGCTCCTCTCTTGAATATGTGAAATATAGTGAGTAGCACATTATAGTCCACAACCAGACTCCTCCACACACCCTTTGATGGTCCACAGGTGGGCCCCTCAGGCTATATAAAGCCAGTCCTCTGCCATGGCGTTCTCCATCACATCTATCACTTCGATAGTCTGCGATAACATCTCTTCCTCACAACTCATCTATTTTTCTTGTCATTGTCAACCCTACCCTCTTCTCTATTCATCTTGCCATCATGACAAAGTTCAAGCGTGTCTTCTCCCGGTTCCTTCGCCGAAAATCCCACACACAGCGCCGTCAGCGTGGTGCTGCCACTCCTATGGCCAACGGTGCGGTCAGGTCCGGAACAAGAAACTCGCTGCGCAAACAAAGCCACCCTGAGTCCGAGTCCACGGATCAGAACGTCGTCCAGCCCTCGACTGATGAAGTCGTTGAGGCAGTTGAGGGGTACAGTGGCGAAGGCAAAGGTGAGTACGATGAAGAAGAAAACAAGGACACCACTGAGTCTTTCCCTACAAAATTTAGTGCGCGACGCTCACCTTGCGGCGGCCGTTCAATCCCCTGCCGACGTCCTCACAGAAGTCGAGGAGACTGAGGAACACGAGGATAGAGATTTGCAAGGCGAGTACGATGACGAGGACGAAGAAGACGACGACATCCCCGAAGTCCTCCTATATGATCTAGCGCGCAAGACCCACCATGAGATGATTGTCGAGCGTCTCTACGTGGCCGTCGCTGACGACGACAGCGAAATTGCCACTTTACGCGCCTTGCATCACGAAAAGTTTACCCACATCGTACGCGTCGTGTTCGACCCGCTCTCCCACAATAGCAACATCACGCCGTCAAGTTGGATGGTGCAAGAGATCTCTGCCGACGGCGCGCCGCACGAATTGCGCTTAACGTGCCCCGCCTTGACGCTTTGCTACGACGGAAAAATCACAACGTTAAAGGGAAAGCAACTGCGCGCTGCTCGTAACTATCTCACACAAACCCTGCCAGGAAGAAACGACGCGTGGGTGGAGCAGGAACACAAGTCCCCCCTCTCGCCAGACGAGTGCGAGGATGCGAGAGTGCTCGTCGTCAGTCCCTCCAATCGGTCTGTCGATGTGATGGCCATTGTTGTTTGTTACATGGCCTTTGTGACAGGAAGGTGTGCCGACCAGGTCCTGGGCACACTCCAACGGTCGACCCTCGTTCGTAGCCACTGGGGAGGTGACATTCTCGGCAGGGATAGTCTCGACATGGTCAACGCGGTGTCCAAGCAAAAATGATATACTTGTCGACGTTCTCCCTGGACTTGTCCTTCTTGCTTTTCTCTCTTGCTTGCTATTTGTGTACTTGATGCATCTCTCTTTATTTTCACGATCTCATTGCTGGCGACACCATCATCATCATCTCATCTTTCCGATCCCTCTTGTAGTGTAAATCTCTTATCTTCCCGAACCCTCAAACACACATCGCGATACCTAGAGTCCTAGAACACAGTCACACACGAATGTATTTTTTGGAGGCATACAGACTATTAATGGTCACAACTACAATGTTCGAAGGAAAAATAAACGAGTCTCGCCCAATAAAAACTACACATCCGATATCGTCTATCAGTTCAATCAATGACGTCTCCTCGCGGATTCGAATAATGGTCAAACTATCCGTCGCAACATGTCGGTATTGCGCGCGTGCGACCAGTGCAAGCAATAGAGCACCGGAACGGTTGTCTGAGCCGGACGACGAGCTGCAGTGCCCAAGTGGCAAGGTCAAATCGAGCAATGCTGCACATGCATTCCTGGTTGAGTGGGCTGATCCATCCATGGATCAGCATTAAGCCTTTCAACATAGAGAATGTTTCCTTGATCTTGATCTCTACTTCTCCGAGCGAGGGTGACGTCGCACGATACACAGAGGTCGGACTCGGGATCCAATTGGGGGAGGAGGTCGGCAAGAGGGAAGATAATACCAGGGAGTCGCAGTCGACCAGCGACGAGGGACAGTGGCGGGAGATCACACAGCAGCTCGTATAGCGTGGTTGTCAGAGAAACGTCGGGCAAGGAGGGCAAGGATGAGCGCAATGCCATAACCATGGCATTCATCTGTGCTGTCTCGATGTGTGACGGGACATGTGGTGGCACGATTTTGGTCATAGACAGTCAGGTCAACAGGCAGGTAACTGTGGTGACTACCCGAACTCCCAGTCCATGCCAGAAGCATAACATTGTCCGGGCGGGTCAGAATATGCTCCAGGAGGCGGCTCGCTGCCTGATTGCCCTCGCCATATATGACCGGGAGCGCCACATTGAAGATTCCAAACAACGAGTATGCGATATCCTCCTCACGGGTCATTTGATGCCTAGAAGCTAGATAGAACTTCTCACGCGCCGTGTCTAATCCAGGCTGAAGGGTCGCCAGCCGCTGCGTGGTAGAGTTCATTGCTTGTTCCATCTCCTGAATGATTCTAGTCGGATACGAAGCTCCTCAACGATTTGTTTGAGACACGCGAACTTGTTGTCTACCAGATGTGGAATCAGCAACGCGTGAGTCAAAGAGACAAGGTGCCTTCGTCGCGTGCACGAAGATCGGCACGAAACGACTTGATGATTTTGTTCAGGCTATCCTTTCCCGATTGGACGTGGCCAGCTGGTCACGGACAATCTTATCCAGGCTCGCAATTTTTTCGTCTAATAGCGCGTAGAAGTGAAAATTAGTGAAGCACGACCGAGGGTGACAACGGACATAGTATGTGATCTCAGTATCGGCACCGGCCGGCCATATCCCAGTGGCGCCCTTTAATTGTAAGCATCCCGTAACCGGCCTCAAGGCATCCGTAGGACAACCTTCCAGCAAACACATCTGCTCCGGCTCACCACGATAACCTCCAATTGCTAATCTGTCTACAAAGAAATCCCGCAAAGATGGCGGCCAACATGCGTGGTTTGACCCAGGCGAGTCTTGTCTGCCCTGCTCGTGCGGCCTTCCGAATGACACTGCCAAGTTCATCGCGGACATCCGTGGTGCACGGGTGCGCGAATTGGAAGAGAAGAGGATAAACAAGGAGATGGCTAATATCCGCAAAAAGTTCAAAGGTCTAACCTCTCCCGCATCATCGCGTCCCCCAGGCTCACACAGTATTCCCAGACGGAAACCTTGATGGTTATCAGAAGAAGAAGTAAGCCCAGGAGTTGTCGTCGCCTATTCCAAGTTCAATCTGAATTTCTACGTCTCCAGGTATGTTGCGAAGATCATCTTCACGTACATACTGGGCTACAAGGTCGATGTGGGACACATGGAGGCCGTCAATCTCATATCGAGTCCCAAATATTCAGAGAAACAGATCGTATGGTCTCGAGCGCTTCAGTTATGGATGGCATTTTACGACTTCGACAGGGATACCTTGCCGTGACGCTCCTCATGCACGAGAACTCGGATTTCCTTCGTTTAGTCGTGAACTCGATACGAAAGGATCTGGACGAAAATAACGAGGTCAACAATTGCCTTGCTTTGCACGCCATAGCAAACGTTGGTAGCAGCGAGATGGCGGAGGCTCTCTCAGAGGATGTACACAGACTTCTCATTTCACCGTGAAGTTTATTCCCTCTCTTTTCAAACCTGGCCACTCATCGTGCCACAGAACTTCTCAAACGTTTGTCAAGAAGAAAGCTGCGTTGACGCTATTGCGACTATACCGGAAGCATCCCGAAGTCATTCCCGCGGCAGAATGGGCGTTACGCTTGGTATCTATCATGGATGATCCGGATCTGGCACGTGTATCAAGCCCTCTGTCCTTACTCATGTCTGACGAACAATCCCCAGGGTGTCGTTTTATGCGTGACCAGTTTGGTTATGGCCCTCGCCCAAGACCATCTTGACGCATTTGCAGTGTGTTATACCAAGGCTGTTGATCGTCTGTACCGTGTGAGTACGTCGTCTTCCTGTTCTTTGAGAATGAATTCATTTTTCCGTAGTTGGTCATCCAACACGAGTACTCGGTAACGTATGCCTACTACAAAGTTCCTACTCCATGGCTACAAGTGAAGCTCCTACGACTTCTACAATATTATCCCCCAACAGGTGCGTGCCAATTGTCTCCATCAAGCATGCCACCCAATGAAGCTTGTAGAGGATCCTGCACTCCGCAATGCATTGAACGAGGTTCTTCAAACGACCATGACTAACAGCGCCGAGCCCTCGAGAAATGTACAGCATAACAATGCACAGCACGCCGTCCTTTTTGAAGCCATCGGTCTCGCCATTCATCTGGACACCAGCTCACCTCTGGTGGATACGGCTGCTGTTCTCCTTGCTCGTTTCATCTCTTCTAAGGAGACAAATGTTCGGTACCTCGGTTTGGACACGATGGCTCATCTCGCAGCCCGCGCAGACTCCCTCGACCCATTGAAGAAGCATCAAGGCACGATCATCCTGTCCCTTCGCGATAAGGATATCTCGGTTCGGAGACGCGCCCTAGATCTACTCTACAGCATGTGTGACGTCGATAACTCGGAATTGATCGTCGGAGAACTCCTCCGATATCTCAAGGTCGCAGACTACGCGTTGCGGGAGGAAATGGTACTTAAAATCGCCATTCTCACCGAAAAATATGCAAGCTCCTACAAATGGTATGTTGATACCATATTGCAACTCATCAGCGCTGCTGGTGACCATGTTGGAGATGAGGTGTGGTATCGAGTGGTGCAGATCGTCACCAATACAGAGGATCTTCAGGAGTATGCTGCAAGAGTCGTCTTTGAGCATCTCAAGACGCCAGTGGCACATGAGAGTCTGGTGAAGGTTGGAGGTATGATGCACAGCTTGCGACCGTGTCGTGACTCTGATCATCATTCGCAGGCTACATCTTGGGCGAATATGGGCATCTCATTGCAAACGAGCCGGGATACAGCCCCATCGAACAGTTTCGAGTATTGCACACGAAATCGCAATTCTGCGTAGCCGCCACACGCTCCCTACTGCTCTCTACCTATATCAAATGGGTCAACGTCTTTCCAGAACTCAAATCCCAGCTGGTCACCATCTTTGAACGTTATAGACATGTCCTAGATGCCGAGCTTCAACAGCGTGCTTGCGAGTTCTATGCGCTCGCAAGCCGATCAGATGATGACGAAGTGCTGCAGAATGTTTGCGAAGAAATGCCTCCGTTCCCACCTCGAGTCAGCACGTTGATGAGTCGGCTGAATCGCAAGCTCGGTGATACGGAGGATAAGCGGACCTGGATACATGGAGGAAAGGAGTTGAATCTCGAGCGTCAATTAACAAAAACACAAGCGACCAAGAGCAAAGATGCGCCCCTAAACACTTTGGCTCCAGCTTCTGGCACTGTGGATACGGATGGAGCGATGAACTCGCTCGCTGGCCTTGATCTCTCTACGACCAGCAACCCTCCAGGGTCCGAAGCAGTCCCCCGGCTTACCATCGGACCCGGTATCGACAAATGGTTCAACAAGCTGACGTATAGTGCCGAAGGAGTGCTTTACGAAGACGCCCAGATTCAAGTTGGTATCAAGTCAAGATTCCAGGGCCACCTCGGACAGCTTGCCATATACTTTGGAAACAAAGTGTCCGCTCCTCTCACATCATTTACGTCTACCGTTTACGTCAGCGACCCGGATGCACTCTCCGCCACATTTGCAAAAATCCCGCAAAACGTACTTGCCCCGCGCACTCAAAGCCAACAGATTTTGCATGTCGAGTGCAAGAAGGTGTTTACTTCGTCCCCCATCTTGACGGTGTCCTTCTTGGCGGGTGCCCACCAATCCATCTCAGTACGGCTGCCGATCACAATTACAAAGTTCTTTGAAGGCGTCAAATTCGGGCAGGCAGACTTCTTTGAACGTTGGAAGTTGATTGGAGGCGCACCGAGAGAGTCCCAGGTTGTTTTCCCAATAACATTGGACAGCACGGGCCACATTGATCTTGCACGCAACCGACAAGTGATAGGCGGCAATCATCTGATGATCCTGGAAGATATTGATCCCAATTCGAGCAACCTTGTTGGAGCCGGGGTTCTCCATACTTCTGTAGACGGCAAGGTTGGGTGCTTGCTTCGCCTCGAGCCAAATCGCGAAGCAAAGGTATGTTTTATTTTTTTATTGACTGCGTGCATAATTTGCTGAACACCACCCAAAGTTGTGTCGCGTCACAGTCAGGAGTACTTCGGAAGACGTGGCGGCTGAAGTACGGAAGCTCGTAGAAACAGCTTTCAAGGCAGAGTCATAACGCGCGTCTTTATTCACTACAACGATCCCATTTACGATATCCAAACATGTATAATACAGATATAATATATCATCAACAGTTTGGAAAATAGTCGAACACAACAGAGAATGAAGACGTCGGATGGGGTTACTTGCTACAGGGATACATGACAGTCGTCTTGGTACTCGGGTGTATCACCGTCGGATCAAAAGCCCGTTGAAAATGCTCTTCGTTCTTTTGCCGGATTCATCGAGTGCCGCTGCCGACACTGCATCCGGATTCCGAAGTAAATGCTCAGAAGGCGAGGGGTTATATGGCTCAGCAGGAACGGATGTAAAGGTCGAAATTGAATCGGCTGATACCGATTTGAGCCGCAAGAAGCGCGGTCGGCTTAGCGTGTGTGACACTCGATCTTCGGGAAACGTCGAAGACTGGCGCGAAGAGATTTCGGGGACAGAGCCTCGTCGAAGGACAGCAAGGTCCCCACGAGAAGGATCATGGGAGGAAGAACTACCAGGTAGAGGGCGAGTACTGGTCGGAGGGGGCTGGTCGGATAGTGGCTGGTCGGACGATAGAGGAGCCATGGAGGGTCGAAACGATATAGGATTAATGCGACTAATGGGTGATGTAGGCGAGGGTGGGGAGTGAGGGGGTTTATCCAGCAGATGGGGTCGAGCAACATCCCATCTCAGAGCGGCCGGATGGGATTCACCGGTGGCAATCTGCCTGACACGTTGCAGGGCGACTTCCTCCACTTCAAAGCATCGGGAACATAAATCGGATAAAGGGTCTCTCTCAACCGAGTTGGCCTTTGGGCCAACGAGTCTTGAGCTGCGGATTAAAGATGAACTAACACACGCAAGGTGTCTCGGTATATCGAGAGCGTGAGGAAGAAGGGGAACAGCTTCTCTGTCGAGAATCGGGATGGTCGGTCCTCGTTGGTGCAACGCGTTGACGACTTTATGCCGTTGATGACTGAAGGCGGGGTGGCCAGAATGAGGACTGTACGTATCGTGGATCGGCGTGGAGACAACCAGAATGTAATCTACCATCGTCGGGAGATTTTGCTTAAGAAAATTCTGGATCCCACGCATGTATTCCTCTTTTTGCACCGTCTAAGTCATGTACCCAAATTAGCTGCATCCAGCAAGATACAAGGCTTGCATCCTTACGACGTTGAGGTTGGCCAAACTCTGTATAACTTTAGCGATCAGCGTTAAGCTACGCTGTACCGTAGCGCTGGGTAGTCCTGTGTGATGTAATGTAAGTTCGTGTTGTATAAGTAAATCATTGAGCTACCTGGGACCAATCCAAATAGGTGTGGATGAAGGATAGCAGGTACAATGAAGCGAAGGAAACAGAAAGCGGAGACACTCTGCCAGGGAAGTTCCTTGTTCTGGGTGTCTCGTCCGTCTCTCTTTTTGTATCGAGTCTCAACAAGCTTCCGGATGTGTTCAAACAACCTCCGCATTTCACTGGGTATCAACCGCGTCAGTGATGAAGTGGTGTGAGTTGGACAAGCACAGTACTGAGGGCAATCGCCTCTATGGGCATAGATGGTGTCCCATATTGTTTGACACCACTCCACCAGCTGCTCAACCCCGCGCTCGACGTCTTTGGGACTCTTGCCGCTGCGGTTCGGATCGACCTCAATAGTTATCTTTTCGGAGCAAATTTGACGAATAATTCTTCCGATGCTCGCCTCCAAGAATTCTCTCCCATAGAAAGCCATCGCAAGCTCCATCGTCTTCGTAAATATAGTATTGCCTCGAAATAGTGTACTATGTGCTAGGGAAATGAATTATGCGGCACGCTTTCTGAACACGAGATAATTCTTACAGCTAGGAGTGCCGTCAACTTCACGATCCGCATATTCTGTGAGATGTTCGACAAGGACGCCCTTGGCAATGGCAATAAACATCAATTGCTCGGATAAAGTACGCAGTTGGAGCTTGCGCTCGAAGTCGCTCATCCACTCCAAAACGTTACGTGAATGGAGCACCTAAGGGAAAGACAATGGGTGGTTAAGCTGATTTTGGTGACAGCGTAATATCTCACCGTGAGCATACCAGAGTAACTGGAGTGAGGGAGGATAATTTCTCTGCAGGAAAGATGAGCAGTACCTAAAAGACACATCACATGGGGCCTCACTCATGAACTTTGAGCTTCATGCGTATCTCACCAACCTGGATACCAGTCAAAAAACCACTTGACTGAATAACAGGGAACCACCCCTCTACGTCTTCACTTCTGCGAAAATTGGTGAGCGCGATGTGGATTGAACCGAGGAGCGTCGGTTTCACAAGTCGCTTCTCCTTCCATAACAAGACTTCTAGAGCTTCGAATGGTGGTAAATCTGCAAATAAGAAGTTTTCGTGCCAATCCGGAGAGCCTATCCCTTTCACCACAGTTGTCCGACCGCAAAGGTTGTCATTTATGTGAATTTCGCAGAATATATCCAAGTCGACGGGATCGGACTCCGCTCTGGAGTCTTCGCCGAGTGTCAAGGAACTTACACTGGCGTCGGTGAAAGGCTTCTGATGGCCAAGATTCCGTCCTTGCATCACAGTAAGTTCAACTTGCCGCCACATGCGATACAGTCCGTCGGCTGAAGGAAGGTGAGGTTGACCATATATTTCGGCCCTGGCATAGGATCGAAGGAGAACGAGCCAAGTGTTGCAAGCATCCGTATCTCCAAAGTGAAGATATATTAGTTCCGAGCCGGGACCTGAACGCCATCGTTGCCCTCTGTATTCCCGTGATAAATAGAAGAGGGATATGTATGGGAGGAAGAAGAAACCGCACCCGGCAGAAGATATCCCGATACAATTCTTACGGAAGAATAATGACGGATCGGCGTAGCGAATGTCGGTGTGGTTGAGCATGTACAAGTACACCGTCTGACATAGAATTGTTTCCTTGACCAGTCGTCAATCAAGCGGAAAGAACGACCGATGGACACGCCATACATCGAGATAAATATTCAGGAGGCAATGGTCATCTTCGTCCAATATCTTGCATGTCGCTGGTCTCCACTGGACCGATCCGGGAGGGGAGCGTGTGAGCGATATCCAGCTCGACTTCTCTACAGGGCCATGGGTTAGCGGGTAGCATGACTCGTGTAGTGTGTTGCGGACCTTTGACCTTCTTGGGGACATCCTCCGAGACGGATTTACGGAACTCCTTGCGATCAACTCTGCGGCGTGAAACTGTGGGCTAAGGAACGACGGTGAGACGAAACAAAGGTGGAAGGACTTGAGGCACACCTTGCGTAGGCCTGGGGCTGCTGTCGAAGGGACGTAGAGCTCGACAGAGACGATGAACTCGCGAGGGACAGCCCCTTCAGGGATGTGAGACTCGTTGAGTGACATGGCAGAACAAGCTGAGGCGCGCGGCTTGTTACAACTCAAAAGTCAAAATATTCGCTCACTCGGCAATTTCTTGACGCAGGTTCGCAAGCATTGCTACTACAAGTCATGCCGAACATGGTATCCTTCCCAGTCCAACAACACCTTCCAAGGTATCGATAGAAATTGAAAACAACCCCAAGAAAGATCTAGCGATAAGTAATGAGATGCAAGTGTCGATATGCAGAAAATAGCCTTCATCGCAAGGAAGAAAGAACGCGATCAAGGAAGGGTAACGTGATAACATAAAACCGGACGTAGAGTGTAAACTTTCGGACCAAGCATTGGAGTGACACAAAACAGGGGTAGATTAAACGTGTAGTTCCCGTATGAGCCTTTTAAAAGTGACGTTTAGACAGTCCAAGGCACTTCACTCTTGTTTGAGCCTGCAACATGCACGATGTGTGAGATAACAAATTACACCGCGAATAGGATCATACCCTGTCGCGTCGGCATGCCCATTGCCATTCACAACATGCTTCTTCCCCTTCGCAGGCTTTTGATATGTCTGGATGTAAAAGTTGATGAAGAGCACGAGATAGCTTGACAGGAGCGCGCAACCGAGCAATGCAGCGGTCTCCGTTCCGGCGCAGTTCGCTACGTGAGGGAGATGGGGAAAACGAGAATGAGCGAAGTGCTGGTAGGCTATACTAGGTGTCAACGTCTATCGGATATCCGAGCAGTCAGCCTACACGTACTGCCGAAGTAGACGATGAGGAGATCAACGATGAACTGCGTAATTTGCAAAGTTGTTAGGTATTTCTTCCACTAAAAAACTGGGTGAGACAGACGCAAGCAATGACAGCAATGGAAATACCCAAATCCTGGCACCACCAGCCGTTGCATAATAGTAATAGTCTGTGAAGCATTCAGCAATCACCCAAATAATCCATCCAAGGAACTCACACATGATGACATGGACCAGGAGATTGAGGGAAATAACAACCCATGACTAATATAGGACATTGAGATGAGAGAGAGAAGTGTGGAATTGGAACTCACAACGCTTGTCTTGCCATTCAACTGTGTGAAGCATAACAAAGCCGTAGCGGAATGGTGAAAGACATGCAGGAATGCTGGATGCGCATATTGGAGAAATGAACTAGCGATATAAGACTGGAAGACAAACCCATAGGCTTCTTCTTCAGTGCCAAGAAGACCGTATCGAAAAGCTCGATGTATTTGAAGTAGTAATTAATCATGTAGTAGAATTCGAGTCTCTAAAATGGTCGGAAACGATGAGTGGGAATAAAATAAAAGGGACTGGAAAGAACTGACTGGTGTCCATGACGTCTCGTTACACATGGTATCATACGTGCCAGACTTGACCCATATTGATGCCACCTCTTCGACCATGAGAGCGAGAAGGAGACCACTTCCCAAAGTCAAGAAGGCATTATGGATGCGAAAGAGTGTGTTAAGTTTCTGTGAAGGTCGGTTCCTCATAACTTCTTGGATGCCGAAAATGATGACAAGGTAGGATGCTAGGGTCGCTGATACAACGGGGAACGTTGAGAAGGGGGTCTTGCCTGGGACATAGTGAGTGAGATGGTGAGGGAGAGCGTCAGCAGGCAAGACGGTGAGGAGCAAGTCGGCGAGAGCCATGACAGTGGCAGGAGAGTGGAAGAACAAGTCAGTTTAAAAAATGAAGTTATGGCATAACGTTGGAGGGGCGTGACAGAATGCGTGACTTGACCATTCCCACGTGCGGGTCCGGCCGGCCGGAGGATCGAGATTTGTGACAGACATGGATACGTGTTTCTCAGCGGTGGGCAGATTCGGAAAGAGAACGTTCGTTGAGCCGTAAACACTGTGGGTATATAGGTCATTGTGAAACAGAAACATCGCTGAGCAATGAACACTACATATTGAATAAAGTTTAACAGTACTGATCACGCCGTGCCGGACACAATCTCCAGTCTCGTTCCTTAGCATGCGTGAGATTAGCCACGGGCTCCCACGTCCTCCATATCATCATAACCCTTCCAATGCACCATTCCATTTCGTTGGGCACAATTTGAGGCAGTTTTGGCAGTAGATTAATGGTCCTGGCAGACCAGGAAAGCTGGTCTTACCAACAACGGGACCAGACTACAATTGTTCTAGGCCCACGGATTCAATCATCAATCATTGGGCCCTATTGATTTTCTGTCTGATCTGTTTACTGTCTATGTTTCACTTTCTGTTGACACTTGATACATACTTGGTGTTTTCCGTGACGAGACAATGCGATCGTTGAGTCATTGTCTCGCAGTTTTTCATGCCGTACATACTTACAACTCAAATGGTGCATCATCTCGGCCGCCCCTCCCCACCGCTCCACTTATCCTGTTGACTACGTGCCCCTTGATCTGGTTAGATGTTTTTGTTTGCTAGCCTTTTATTCTCCTTCGCTTTTGTTTCAAGTACACCTAAGCTGTACTACCAGCGGCGTACATATGCAATCCGTTCGCGTAATCCGAGTGACTGTAGTATGATAATCTACTTCGCCCACTCTCATTATTGATTCCTGCACCGAAATTCACCGTCCGTTTGAAACAATTTGTTCGCTCAACGAATTTTACGCGGGATTTTGCGCGATTCACTGTATTCACGATACAATGGAGTTGATGATGCTCTTACAAGCACTACATGATGGTCGGTGAAAATGCTACCCACAGCGTAGTAGTAAAGGCTCTGGGCCCCACCCAGTGAGCACAGACTATGGAATGCGCGCGAACGAATGGGCTCTTGCTTTTCTATTACACGACAACGTCCATGGAGTGACGACCAAGTCACGTGAGATGACGATGCTTCGCCTTCCTTGTTTGTCAATGCCCTATTCGCTCCCTCAGACTCACTCAGTCGAGCAACACCTCTACGGACCACGACGATTGACTCGAAGAACTTGAAACACGTACGAATCCCGCCTTGCCATAATGTGGTGGTTGGATCCAGGCAAAGAAGTTTTGAACGTCGTGCGTATCATTACCAACATCATCCACAAATTCCAGTCCAACATCAACTCGCACAGTTGTTCAACAGAATTCTTGCTCCCTATGTCGAGAACCTCGATATGAATCAGGTTAACTATGGAATAGGACAAGGTCATTTCTTTCATCCAATTTATACCACTCTGTAAACGTTGTGTAATCTCTAGGGCAGCTGACATTGCGGAACCTACGCCTCAAAAAAGGCGCTCTCGATAAGTTCAGACTTCCCGTTGATGTTCTCGAAGGTCGGTACAAAGCTTGTTCTCCTTGACACTCGTTGAGAGTCTCTGTCCAGGACATCTCGGGACATTCACGTTGTCCCTTCACTGGATAAACTTGGGCAACCGGCCGGTGGAAATACTTATTGAAGATGTCCACCTCCTTGTAGTTCCTTCCCCGCAGGATAATATCGATCCCGAGGAGGAGGATCGCAGAGCTCAAGCTGCCAAGCAGGAGCGTCTAGAGAGTGCTGAACTGTTGCACATGCGTGGACAAGCAGAGTTGTCATCTGGTATGTCGCTTACCAGCTTGATATCACTAGTTTTTCGTGTATTCAATTTGGCTTAGCAGATACTTCCCCTCAGTCACAGGGTTTATGGGCTTCTTTAACCGCCAAGATAATTAACAATGTGCAAGTGACAGTCAAGAATATACACGTCAGATACGAAGACAAACTGAGTGTTCCTGGTGTAGGCATAATTGTTGGTTCAAGTGTACTTGATCCAAATCATTGCTTGTAGCATCCTTTCGCTGCAGGAATAACGCTCGCTGGCTTCGCCATCCAATCGGTCGACGAACATTGGGAGCCGGCATTCATCGAAAGCACCGCGGGTGCTATTCATAAAGTAGGCAGTGTCTTAAAAGTTCGCAGTGTCACTCATTATACCGTAGTTGTCGAGCCTGCTATCCCTGGCCATTTACTTTGATACGGATTCTCTTAGCATGGCGGGCTTGCCACCATACGAAGCTAAGAGGAAGTTCATGGATATGGTATGCTGTTACCCAACTTTATTGTTATAGCTAATATTTGTGGGCAGATCTCCCTTAATGAGAAAAATTCCTCCCACCAGTTTATCCTTAGCCCCGTGTCAGGGGAAGGTAGAGTAAGTTGTGCATCGACTGTGCTGAGGTGTAACCTTACGAGTCCTAGATTGTCGTGAACCACAAGGCGGACGACAAGACACCTTTGTATGATGTGCAACTACGTTTTGAGGATATTGGCGTAGCTTTGGATGACAACCAATACCGAGACGTCATATCGCTCGTGGATATGTACCATTTTTATATCCGTCAGCACCAAGTAGGTCCAAATGTGGATGCTACATCACAGACTACTGAAGTCTTTAGTACCGCAAATTCCGACTAAGCGGTGAAGACTTGGCAGGAAACCGTGCCAGAGCTCGCCTGCGATTTGCTGGTTCAGCAATTTTGAACAGCGTCCGCGAACAGCGGCGGAAATGGACTTGGGCATACTTTGCTGAACGTCGTGACGATCGAAACAACTACGTGGAACTTTTCGAACGAAAACTCACGAATACTCTCCGAGAGCATGTACGTAAATAATCTTGGGGGACGACCTTTCCTACACAATCATTTGGGAATAGGAGGCTGCATCGATCGCGGCCTTGGAACGCAAGCTTACATATGAAGACATCCGCTTCTATAGGTCCATCGCACGGTCTCATTTGCGGAAGGATAATGCGCAACGCAAAAAGCTCGAGGAAGAGCGCGCTCAGCGACAGCAAACCAGTAGCTGGACATCTTGGTTGTGGAGCTCTGCGGATTCTGGCGTTCGAAACGAGGATACAGGTTTCGGCGGTCCAATAACTGACGAACAACGAAGGCAACTATACGATATCCTCGATTACGACGAAAAATCTGCTATCACGGCTTCCTTGGAAACACCTCGGGATGCTGTGAAACTGCGAGTTGCAGCAGAGCTAAAAAAGGGATCTTTTGCATTGAAGAGTCATCCTAGAGGAGCCGCTTCGGATATTATATCTATGGTTTTTGAGTCGTTCCGTGCAGACTTTATTCAAAGACCGGAAAATTTCGAGGCCTCCGTCTCTCTTGGAGGGTTGGGCGTGTTCGATGGGACCACCAAGAATACACTTCATCCTCAAATCGTACAAGTCAAGAATCCCATAGTCAACTATGTCGGGCCAGGGAACCATGCGGAGTCTGACGAACCTTTCTTTTACCTCAAACTTGAGAGTAATCCACTCGATCAGCGGGCGGACACTGCTCTCACTGCTCGCATGCGCCACATGGAGATAATCTATCACCGAGGGTATATCGAAGCAATCGCGAAGTTTTTGAGACCCCCCGAGGGTCAACTGGAGTCAGTGGAAGCATTGCTCGTAAGTAAACCCATACATTCCTTCTGTCATAATATGACAGTATCGCAGAACGTTGCCAGTCAAACACTAGAAGGTTTGCGAAAGGAGACTCGGGCCGGCTTAGAATATGCGCTGCAAGCCCACAAGACGATTGATTTGCAAGTAGACATGAATGCACCTGTTATCATCATTCCTGAGGAGTATGCACTTTCATCGACATTTTTGCGTTTTCTGACTTTCCATTAGCATCACCTCCTTTGACGGTGGTCACTTGATCATTGATGCGGGACACATTGCTGTGGAGAGCGACCTTGCCGATAAAGATGCCATGCGCGAACTGGAAGCAAAAAAGAACCAGCAATATAGCGAAGCAGACTATAGGCGCTTGGAATCACTTATGTATGACAAAGTGACGCTCAAGCTCGAAGCTGCGCAGGTGATTCGCTTTTCTGGATCACGGATTCATCTGCTGATCCACCGCAGTTTATCATGGGCACTAACTTGCAAGCGTGTCGCGATGCATTGACGTCCAAAACTGGCGACCACCTCCACCTACTGGAGCGAACTAACATTGACCTTCAAGTACAGAACTCTATTGTTCCAAATGCTCTCACCCTTGCGCGATTCAAAGTTTCTGGGAACCTGCCTAGTTTACATGTCAATCTGTCTGACACGAAGTACAAGACACTCATGCGGTTAATTGACGTTACCATTCCACGATTTGGCGAGGAATCGGAGAAGAGCTACAAGCCAAAGTCGTCACCACCGTACACCGAGACGGAATCCATGGTTTTGCCCTTGTCTGCCAGGTTATTCTCGCCGACGGGACTGGAGTACAATGTCGACGAGAATCAATCTGAAACTGAACTCGCCTCTACTAATCGAGACGATATATTCTTCGAAGCGAGTGACGGGACCTCCGAGGTAGTAGACGTCGTCATTTATTACTTGAGCCTCATTTGACATGTGCAGCAGAATCCGGAACTACGGCAGCACATCTTTGAATTCGACTTTGCGGTCGATGATTTACGTGCCTCAATTGCACGGTCAGGTCCAGATGGGCGCGAGAAGCCGCTTGGATATGTCACCCTGCAACACTTTCGGCTTGGCTTAGTGCTCCTTAAATATAACCTAACCGTGGATGTCAATCTTAGGTGAGCATGAACACAATGAGCCTAGGTTGCGGTTGACAATTTGCGAAGGGCTTTAACCATGAATATCGTACAGGCTGATAAAGATCCGATCCGACTCATTTCGTCAGATGACACGGATGATGGTGACAAGGATCTTCTCTCGGTGTCGTATTTACGCGTACAGAGAAATTCCCCAGAGTTTTCTACAGTTTACGACAACATCGAGCAGAGTGTCGATGTCCGGCTATCGACATTCATTTTCAATGCCGCACCAGAACCTGTCATTTCCCTCTATGACTTCCTAATCACCACGTTCGTTCCCCAAGGAACTTCAGCGACTGTTGGAAACTCGGAACCTGCCGGGGTCACGGGAACACACTCGCAATCAACTAGCACTACCCGTATCGCCGTGAAACTAGACAGTATTCAAGGTGAGTCATGGTGAACGTCGCTGCAGGGCTTCTACTTACTATGGCGAGTAGTTGTATTGATCAACGACCTCGCTAGCTTGGCGACTCTCTCGCTCTCAACGGCTTCTGCTCTCCTGGTTTTGAGATCGAATACTATGCGTATCACTGGTCGTCTGGGAAGTCTAGCCCTGAGCGATGATCGTTCTGTGGATGTCTGCCGAGAGGAGTTTAAACAAATATTGTCCATCGAAGGGAGCAACTTTGCCGAGTTCAGATACCAGACCTATGACCCCGAGGATGAAGGTTACACTGGCGTCAAATCAGCTATTCACTTGGCGGCAGGCTCGCTCAAAGTTCACTTTCTCGAGCAGCCCTTTCACGACATGTACTTGTTTGTCACAAAACTCGCAAAGCTCAAGATCCTGTATGATACAGCTCGCGATGCAGCTGTACAGAAAGCTTCTGAAATCGAACGTATGCAATTCGAGATCTCCGTGAAGACTCCCATCATCGCTTTCCCCTCCGACCCTGCACGTCTTCCTGATGTTTTAACGATGCGCCTTGGTGAAGTCTTTGCGAGCAACTCCTTTGACGGGGATACCAGTAGGATTTCGGCGAGTCTCAATGGCCTACAGCTTGTGTCAGACCTACATTACGACGGCAAACTGTCCACGCTCAAGATTGTCGATGACATCAGCATCACTGCAAACATCTCCCAACGTGCTCATACTGATCGCTTTCAAGATGATGAAATGCCGAGTACTCAAGTAAGACTTGTCTTCGATAAGGTGGACACTACTCACCCACAATGCCAGGTTGCCATTAAAATATCCGATATAAAGCTCTACCTCACCCAAATTCAATACGAGATTCTCATCGGATTGTCTCAGTCGATACCACGAGTACTTGCCGGCGCTCCTGAAGGCAGTGCCCAGGCGGATTCCGTTGTAGCATCCGCCTCAAGTTTTGGCAACCCTTTCCCCCCTACCCCGGAAGTGCAAATGTCCCTCGTCAATCTAGAACCCGAGATCCGCGTATCCTCCGTTCTTGATGGAGATCGGCCCTGGACTACTATCGACCTGGTGGCATCTATAGCTGCCGTCAGACTGCACTTGTATGACAGGGAAGCAACCACCGAGGCAAATCTTAGAGATTATGGGATTGTACGGTTTGCTCTGAACGACGTCAGCCTCCGTTCTAAATCCATGTCTGACGGAGCTTCCGAGGCGCAGTTGGTCCTACGATCATTCACCATGAGCAACACTCGACCTGGCGGATCCAAATTCAGGGAAATCGTTCCCGCAGCAGACCATGAACGGAATCAGTTCATGGTTCTTTATTCTTCGTCGGGTACCTCTGCCCTTGTAGTTATGACGGTCGATGCTCCTCACATCATCTTTGCCGTGGAGCCCGTTTTCTCACTTCTGTCATTCTTCACCAGTGGCCCTTCGAGTCCAAAGGCCTCTCGCGAAAATCACGAAAGGGAAATCAGAAGGGAATATTCGGTCTCTGCCACCAGCTTACGCCTCGAGCTTCACGATGTTTCTATCAGTGTGCTCGAAAACGATTCCGATCCCTGTTCCCAAGCCATTAGACTTCGCATAAACCAAATTTTAATGTCTCAGCAGGTTAGCATAGCTCCAGTCAAGTCTATGCGAGGTCTGACTGAGCAATAGGGCGTTGTGGCATTGAGTGTCAACCGACTTGGGATGTCGCTGATACGAATGGGAGCAGACTCGGACACCGTGCGCTTTTTGGACGATGTTGACCTGACGTTTTCCCTTGACAGTCGGGCTATCGAACCAGAACAACACGTATCAGTAGAAAGTTCGTCGACGGAAGTGGTCTTTCGGGCATCGTATCGTGATATTATGCTCATAACTGCCATCGCCACAAGAGCTATTGAGCTATACGCTAAATCGCAGAGGGACATCCCAGTCGACGAAGGACAGCCTTCAAACATGCAAACCCGAGCTACTCGGTCTGCATTAGCCGCGGTGGGTGTGCGACGAACTCTCGCCAAAGCACATGTCATCATGTCAAAGGAACAGGTATGGATCCTAGCAACACGCTCAGCTGTGAAAAGTACATAACACCGGTTTCAGATGAAAGGGACCATTGACGGTTTCAGACTGATCTTGATCGGGGATCTACATGAACACCCTATGCTTCAACTCAATGTGAAACCCTTCGTCTTCATAGCTAAGGACTGGTCATCAGGGGTGAGCCTTTCGCGGCAAAACAAACTCGTGAAATTAACACACGCAATGTAGCTCCAGGCATCAGCCGTGCTAGAAACGCGAATCAATTATTGGAATCTTACAAATTCGCACTGGGAACCTTGTATGATCTCCTTTATTATATTCAGCTCAGCAAACAGTTGACCTTACGTTGTCAGTGATTGACCCTTGGAAGTTCACGCTATCTGTAAGGCTGGTTAATTGACTACCTGGACGGTTTGCGCTGACAGCGATCATGATAGCTGAGCAAGGATCAAGCTTCAAGTGCTCTCAAGGTCTCTATGGCTGCTCGCCAGCGCTTGGACCTCAATCTTAGCACTACGTTCGCCGAGCTTGCAACAACCTCCATCAACATGTTGGGGGGGGAACGAGAACTAGTTATGCAGAAGGATCGCGGGAGCTATGCTCCATATCGAATTCGGAATCGCACGGGTTCTCCGCTTTTCATCTGGTCAGATAGCAATACCAACAGTGGGATGCAGGAGAGCAATGCAGTCAAACTTAATCATGATCAAGTCATAGACTGGCGATTTGATGACTGGAAGAAGATGCGGGAAGTAGGTCCTGCTACGAGTTTTTTTCGGCTGTCAGCTAACAAACTCTCAGCACGGCTCAGCATCCGAGCAACACAACATCGGCATTCAAATCATTGGGAAACCCTGGGAAGCTCTTCGAGGCATTCCAGTCGACAAGGAGGGAGAGTTCACCTTTTCGCTACGACCTCGGATGGAGAAGTATGCTGATCGTCTGCTGTGCGAGGTAACTGTGGAAAACAATGTGAAAATAGTGACTTTGCGCTCGACTTATCTGGTGGTCAACTTGACGTACTACCCATTGGAACTGATGATGGTAGATCACACTGGGCATCCTGTGTATTCGCTGGAAAAGATTGGTCAGTCGCTGCCTTACATACCTTCGAGATGTCGCACTCATGGTCACGAAGCTCCTGGTCAAGACTATGCATTACCCATCGAAGCTGTCACACAGAACAGAGTTAAACTCCAGCCAGATCGTAAGTTCAACACTTTTGACATTTCACTGAAACTTACCAGCTAGCTTTATAGAAGGTTTTGGTTATCGTTGGTGCTCGTCTCTGCGATTCGAGGATCTAGTTGCCAAGAGGTCATTTTCCATCAGTTGTCCTCACAACGATCAGCGGGAGGCTCCCTTCCGCTTCCAGGCATGGGTACAAATAGACTCCAACGATCCCGCTGCACGGTAAGTTTGTATGACGATCCTCATCATCACCTGACACGCCCCTTAGAAAATCTCCTAAAATCAAAGTCAAACTCCGTGCTCCGATTGAGCTGGAGAACTTGTTGCCCTACAATCTTCAATACCGCATCTATGACAAAAACGCTGACCAGAATTGGAAAAGCTACCTACGAAAGGGTGGTGTCATGCCAGTTCACTCAGTTGAACTAGACCATCTGGTCCTACTAAATGTGGAAGTGCAAGATACAGGTAAATATACTGGGTTCCTAAGGCGCGGAACTAATACTTTTTGCAGTCTTCAAGCCAAGCGACTTTGCCATCATAAACACAGACCGCCACTCAGACTTTGATATTGAATCCAGGCTGTCACTTCGTGATCAAAGCAACCGCAAACTCCATCTAAGTCTCAATCATGTGTATGTAATTCCTCTATACCGCGAGATATTGTGATCTTACCTACGTCGAGTCGATATCCCGAGTCCGGCGGAGCATTCAAAGTCCAGATTTACTGTCCATACCTTGTTGTGAACAAGTCTGGAATGCCTTTCTATGTGAAGACAGCTCGATCTAATCGTCCTACATCTTCCTTGGACGTTGCTGGTGATACACGACTAGGTATGAACATGTTGTCATTTCATAATTTTGCTGATTCACAGCTGTCTTAAGACGTCCTCGCCACCCCTGTGCCATTCTGTAAGTTCGTTCTTGCGTCTGACTGCGAACTAGGATGTTAATAGCACGAGTAGTGCTGTCTCATCCTCATGACAATGCTCAAGCATTTATATTCAAGGTTGGAGAGTCCAGTTGGTCGAATGTAATGTGCCTTTCACGTGACTTGGACTTGTATCAATGCTGATGTTCTCCTGGCGGTCGAAGGTATTCAGCCTCGAAGCTCCAGCGGCTGATGCAGAGATGGTGATACCGTCCGTGAAACAAAGGAACGAAGAATATCATTTCGGATTATCATGGACAGTAGGGTTGGGCAAGTACAAACTGACGAAAGTGATTACGATTTCGCCGAGGTTTATGTTGAAGAACGACCTCCCGGTCCCCATCCAATTCCGCGAATACAAGGGGTTACCACGCGGTCGGGCCGTACTGGACCCGGGAGAACGTAGCCCGTTACAAATCATGCAGGCTGGGGAGGAGAAGCTTCTCACCATTGCATACACCGGTCTCAATGCACGATGGTAGGTGAATAGCGGCAAGATATTTTCGCAACTCTGACTGAGAACCGTTAGGTCGTCGCCCGTCAACATTCAGGACATTGGAAATGTTCATCTTCGAGTGCCCAGAGCATCGGAAGACAATCAAGTGGATATTGTCACAGCAGACATCAAAGTGAACGGGTCCACTATCTTCGTCACCTTCCTAAAAGCAGATGGATGGCCCTTTGAACTAGAAAACGACAGCGATTACACCGTTTTTGTCTGCCAATGGGTAAATTTCTTTAAATGCTGCTTCGCTGCATAATGACCATGTTCAGAACTCGGGTCGAAATGAAATAGATGCCGTGAAAACGAGCACCCCGCGATACAAGCTCTCACCACGTTCTGTCACGCAATATGCTTGGGATCAGCCTGCTATAAGGGAGAAAAAACTCATGTTGACGATTAACGATGCACGTCGTGTGGTTGACATCATGGAAATTGGTGTTCTTGTTCCATTCAGACTCCAAGTTCGTCCCAATGGTACCTTGTTTTGGCTTTCTTGACTGATAACCTAGGATCGACAACGAGCCCGTGCCGTTTCGCTGGACGTGCGGGCGGACCGCCACAAACAAATATTGCGAATCACTCCTTATGTTGCGGAGCGCAGCCTCTATAAGCCCAAACACCGGACTACTAGCTCGCTATCCCGATCTGACACACTGGGAAGTGTCGAGGCCTTTGAGGCAGTTGCAGAGGATGTCGCACCTACTCTAAAGGTCGAAGTCGAACTTGCAGGAATTGGAATATCCCTCATAAATCGCAAGATGATTGAGGTGATATATGCTTCATTAGAGTCCTTGCATTTTGAATACAGCAATACCCCAGCATCGCAGGCAGTCACTTTATGCTGTGGGTCTCTTCAAGTTGACAATCAACTCCATGACGCATTATATCCTGTTCTTCTCCAACCGAGCCCTGTGTCCAAAGAAGTCAGCGGAACGGCAGCTGTACCTCCAACAATTCAAGCCTCTGTCGTCTGGCTAAAGGACCAAGGTAGGAACGATATGGGACCAGCGACATATTTTCTAACAGTCTTTCTAGAGCACGGTGTTCTCTTTGTCAAATACTGCTCTATTCTGTTGCAGGCCTTGACAATTGAGGCCGATGAAGATTTCCTCTTTGCGATATATGATCTCACGCAGGTCAAAGGCGCCTCGTGGGAGGAGGACGTAGAAGAGTGGGTTGATAACATGAAATTTGGACTGTGGCTCACCTGTTCCAAAGTATTTTAATACAGCACCCGGAGATAATCCCCGACCCACAGCCCACTCCTCCCGGACGGGACGTGTACTTTGAAGTGCTCCAATTACACCCTATTCAATTAACTCTCTCTTTCATGCGAACTGAAAGGGTCAGCAGTGAGGGGAAGTAAGTTGCAGGTGGTGTACACTATTACCCAATCTTCTCATATCGCTGCAGGTTGAGCATTCGGAACCCCTTGGCAGTCGTGGTCAACGCGCTAACAATGACACTTGGAAATGTCAATGATGCACCTCTTGAGCTGAACGCCCTCGCTATCACAGATATGCGACTGACCATACCTGAACTGCAAAGTCGTATCACATACCACTACCGTCAAGATGTTCTGCGGCAACTGTACCGCATTCTTGGTTCTGCCGATTTCATCGGGAATCCAGTGGGCCTCTTCACGAATGTGAGTTCTGGGGTTGCAGACATCTTTTACGCACCATACCATGGAGTCGTCATGCATGGGAACAAGGAGTTAGGTATCGGAATAGCAAAGGTAGTTGACTTTTTGCCTAATCAACGGGCGATGTTCTAACCTGAGGTACAGGGTGCTGCTAGTTTTGTCAAGAAGACAGTGTTCGGTCTATCAGACAGCGTCACCAAATTCACAAGCAGCCTGGGCAAGGGTCAGACAACTTTCTTCCGTTCAAGGCACATTTCTGACGTGCTACCAGGCTTGTCCGCCGCGACGTTTGACGCGGAATATCAAGCGCAGCGTAGGCTGTCCCAGCGCCGCAATCGACCTCGTCATGCAATGTAAGAGGTATTCGTTTCTTTTGCCTTGCTCCTTATTCACCTCCTTGGTAGTTATGGTGTAGCTGCAGGCGGTGAAGCACTTGCCACCAGCGTTGTCAGTGCAATGGAAGGCATTGTGGTACGCAGAACGGATAACCTTCATAACGATTACTCACAAAGCTTTAGACAAAGCCCATCCAGGGGGCAGAGACAGAAGGTGCCATTGGGTTTTTCAAAGGCATAGGCAGGGGTTTGGTTGGGTACGCATGCACGTTACTTGCGATGGTACCGCCTAATACGTGATCGCAGCGCTGTGACCAAACCCGCGGTTGGGGTATTTGACCTCGCCTCAAATGTCTCTGAAGGTAGCCAGCTCTCTCGCTTTCTACTATTCGTGATTGTTGATGCCGCGTCAGGGATAAGGAACACCACGACTGTCTTCGATAAGCCGGAAAGAGACCGTGTCAGACCGGTGAGTGGCCATAAAACACTGTTTTGATAGTCCGGCGTCTAATCCAGTCCGTTCTAGCCAAGGCATGTCCCTCCAGACGGAGTACTGGTGGTACGTAGTATGGTTGCTTTGGGTGGGACTCGAATGACGTGATAATTCCAGCCATTTTCGAATCGCGAAGCACTCGGCCAGTATTGGATGAGAGACCTAGAACAGGGTGCTTACAGGAACGAATGCTATGTCGCTCACATCGGTAAGTATCCAACCGGGCGTATGCTGTAGAGGTTGAATGTCTGGACAGATCATGCAGGCAACGACAATGTGGTCTTATTAACTTCCGCAAGGGTGCTCTCGTTTTGGTCCAAGAGGCTGCGCCTAGAATGGGATCTACCTCTGACCATGGTACAAGGTGTTACCACCGAGGACAACGGCATTCGATTCTCTCACAAATCAGGCAAGGACCACGACAAGTTTGTACTGATACCTGACAAGAACGCACAAGTGTGGTTCTTTGGACAAATTGCATCGGTAGTGAAAGCATTCAATAATAGGCGTAGAATGGACTAGCAAACAAGTGATAGATCAGGCTGGACAGGTAGTGACCGTATCATGTAGCATTCTTGTACTACGCTCAAGTGAACTGTAATATATGCATGCATTGAAGTTGAACATGTGAAATACCTATGAACAAATACGAAATAATTGTAGCGAAAGGAGTGGCAGGGAGAAAAGATTGGAGAGTTCAAAGTGCATTCCAATGATGATGATGATAATGATGTGTCAAAGGTGGGGTATATTCCTGACGGGCGTATAGCGGGTATACTAGTTAGTTCCCTGACGCGAACGAGCCGTAAAGCTGCGTCCGCTTGGTGCGGCAGTCACGTCAGACAGAGTTGGGCTGCTCTGCGGTACCGCGGTTGCTGTACTAGAAAGTCGCGCCCTTATAGGCAAGTCGGTATATGCTGTCACGTGCATTTTCTCCCTGTTATAATCCTGGTCTGTGGATGTTCCAGAGTCGTCAGAGTCGTGTTGCAACGCCTTCTTGCCCTCGAAACTACCACAACTGTCGCGTGGACTTGCGGAGCAGGCACTCTGAAAGTCGGTATCAGACTCGTCGGTAGTGGTAGTCATGGATGGGGTCAAAGCAGGGGTCGTTGGCGCAGTAGTTGGCGCCTCAGGAGAAAGTGCCGTCAAGGAAGCTGCAGATGGAACTTTCCGCACTGATTGTCGCACGGACGTTTGAGAGGTCACCGCGGTAGGCGTGTGGAGGTCAGTACCGTCTGTTTCAGAGTCGACTTGTACTGTGGTCTTGTCCTCTCGTGGCGGAATAGGCGAATCGTTGATCGGAGTGGAGGGATGTCGTGGTGTTGTCGAGGTGGCAGTGTCAACGGAGTGGCGTTTGATAGTACCAGTGCCAGTTCGGTTTGTAGACGCGGTGTCGCTACGTTCCCTGCGCTTCGCCTTGATAGGAGGGTTGTTGATGAGCTTGGTACCTCGTGGTTGGCGTGGGCGGACGGGCACAGCGGCATCCGAACTCTCATCGGCACGCTCGTCAGTAGCATAGTCAGATCCAGTACTCTTGTGCCCTGCGGATCTCTTCTTCCATTCCTGAATGTTCTCCGACGCCAATGCCGTTTCCAGCTACGAGCGAATCAGTAAATGACAACTCGACAGCTATATATCAACAGACCTTTTGCTGAATCTGCAAGACTTTTTGCGCAATCCTGTCGCTGCGCTCACTGATACCCTCGTCGACAGCCGTCATGCCATCTTGTACAACTTCGCTCTGTGTCGCTGAGAATCTCTTCTTCTTTATCGGCGACACGGGAGCTTCTTCCTCCTCTCTGATAGTGTCCGTCTCCCGCTCGGATTTGCTGGCAACCAACGTGTCGTCCACTCCACGTTCGTATGCCTCTGCAAGGGTCGACTCTGTGCCAATGCTGCGTAGCCGAGATCCGCTGCTTTCGTGAGATCCATTCTTGGTGGCGTCGCTGGCCCGCCTCGAACGTGTCCCACTGGCAGACCTTGCGGAAGTGGACATGCGTGATGCAGGGCGGGACGAGAGCTCTCCGCCATAATCTGACTCGTCAACGTCGATAGCCATGGATGCGAGTGCGCGTTCGATCTGTGCTTCCACTTCGGCAACCATCTCTGCACGCTCCTGTTCCATGCGATCCATTGCCTCGCGCATCCGCTCTAGTTCGATGAGTGCATCCTTGTGTGCTCGCTCAGTTTCGAACAGTCCTGACCATGTGCTTACGATGAATGGTCCCTCGACAAGTCGTGAGAAATCACTCACGGGACTGTAGCTTGGTCTTCTCCGCAGCCGTCAGAGTGACGAGGCCAGTCAACCTTTTGGTCTCCCTCTGTTCTTTGCCAATCTTGCCCCTTAATTGATCTGCCTCCACGCTCAATTTCTCGGCATACTGTTCGAATGTTACGAATTTGTCCCTCCACAGGTCGGCCTCGGTCATAAGGAAATTGAGACGACGAGAAAGTCGACCAATCCTGGTCTCGAGGTCATCTCGCGCATCGACAAAAGCAGTGGCACGCTTGCGAATGGAGAGTTGGATGTGTTGTTCTGCAACAGTCAATTGTGGAAGGCGACGAGCGGTACCGAAGGAGGATAGACGCTTGAAAAGAGAAGGCTTCCTGAACTATGAACAAATTAGCATAGTGCCCGAACACGTTCACCGTGAATTAGTTTACCCTGTCCTCGAGCACGGCATCAAACGCTTGAATGATGCGTGTGGAATGCCACCATTCGGGTGGTTTGATTGTATCGGCGACAGCGGCCATCTCCCCGCCTCTCTTTGCCTGCACTTTGCATACTGGGCGGAAGCGACCTGCGGGGAAAGCTTCTTTGAACTCGCTATCACCGAGGTGACAGCATCAGATACTAAATAGGAAGAGATTACCAAAGAGACATACGAGGGTATGCTATGGTCTGGGTGATAATGAGGCTCAAAAGCGGCGAGAAACCGTTGTCTATACTTTTCCCGCTGCTGCTTGACGGAGACAATACCTGGAGGTGGTGAGGGACAGCTCAGGTAATTGATGTCCCTGTGCAGGGTAAGCCGCGACGTGAGAGAGCCAACAAGTACAAGGCACGACTTACAAGTCGATAACACAGACTTCTGGCGCAGGCCGGACGCTGTACCTTGCCTCTGTCGCCAAACCTAATATCCAGGGGCCGGGATCGTCAATGTAAATCTTTGCATCGCGAGCATGGACTGCAGACAGGGCAATGCCATTCCACCCACGCAACTCGACTAGATATTTGATGGTCGAGACAGCAATCTGGAATGAAACCGAGTCAAGGCCAAGAGTAGGGAGGAAGACAGTGACTTACGCCAAGCATCGCAGGGTATCGAGAGAAGAACAAGACACGACCAGTGGGAGCCAACGCGATCTTGAAGAAGAAATAAAGAGTCAGGGTGGCTAAAAGTGACAAGCAAGGTTAAAGGACGCACCTCACAAGCAGTCAACACGTTATCGATATTCAAACACTTGAATAACGGCCACATGGTGAAGTTGATATCGACCAATCCCCTGCCAAAGTCAAGACCCCCAGGAAACCTTGCAACGACCTCGAGACTAGTGTCCTCGTTGCTGCTGCTTCCGGATGCGCCGGCTGATGAACGTCCAGCCAGAGGGGAGATGGAGGCGTCGAGTTTGATGAGCTCGCCAGCTCGTGGGGCAGGATGGGCAAGGATTTTCGAGATTTGCAGAGTATGAGACTGGACATCCTTGGAGAAGCGGGCCCAGGAGAGAGTAAGATAGTCCCTCATAAGGTCATAGATGGGGTGACGGGATACGAGTGCTGTTTCAGCCGAGGTGAGGGATGCGTCGGTGAAATGGGATGAAACACTCACAGAGCGCATATGGGAGCCAAAACACGGTGTCGCCCGGGAGGAAAAGGGTGCTTTCTCCCGGACCGTGGCCGCCAACGGTACTCGCGACGTCAAAGTCGCTCTCACTTATAGCACCGCCATCTGTTTCTGCACCTTCGCCGTCTGTTTCGCCATCTGTTCCGGGCCAGGGGCCGCGCGTGCCGCGTTTTCCGACGCGGCGACTGGACTCGGCAGGAGAGTTGCCTGTAGAGCCATGACCGACGGAGGAACGGAGCACCTTGAGACGGGAAGCGACCAAAGACTGGGCGCTTTCCTTTCTGGCGCGACCGGCTTCGAGTGTTCTGCGGATAGCAGCACTCCTCTCTGCGTCTGCATGACTCCAGACAGTGAGACAGACGCCGTGGTAGGTGATTGTTCCACTGCCGCCAACACCCGCGGCGGCTTGTTTCTCGTACATGGGAGAGGGGGGCGCGGGATGCGGGGCAAGTACGGAGGGAGGGCCAAGATAGGCGGAGGAAGGACGGGCGTTGGCAAAAGGATCGTCAGTGTAGGGATAGGCAAAGGTGGGAGCTGCAGAGGAGCGATCGGCTGTGAGGACGGAGCCTCTGAGGAGGCCAACGTCAGACGGGGCGGGGGCAAGAGGTGTAGAGGGAGCGGGGAGGGTGAATGTGAAGGTGTGTATGGTGCTGGCGGGCTGAAGGGTGGAGGCGATGATCTCGACCTCGCGCGTGAAGGAAAGCTAGGAAAGAGAGGTGAGAAGTGCAAGAGGAGCAAGGGCAAGAGGAGAACCTTGAGGGCCTTGGACAGCATCTTTCCGACTTCAGCCTTTGAGAGAGCGCCTGCACCCTTGAGGACCTCTGTGAGTTCGCCCTTTGCGTTCTTTTTCTTCTTCTTACCGCCGCCTGCACCTGGGGAGACGGTGCTGCCGAGTACCTCTGGTCTCCACCAGCGGGAAACGGCACCCTCTGAATGGTGGAGGCCGAGAACAGAGTCTGGATCCGCGAGTGTCCATGTGTGTGGGCTCTTTGGGAGTCCGGATACGAGGTAGAGGGAGGTGAGGGGGAGGGTGGGTATGTGCTGTGAGGGAGTGTTTGGGACGGAGCGGGTGGAGAGGATGGATGTTCTGTTTGAGGCGGGGATGGGTTCCATGGACTTTCTGTGAGCTACGCCGAGGATGCGAGAAGCCTTGTCTGGCTGGCGATAGGTTTGTCTCTGGCTGTCAGACTTGTCTGGTGCAGAGACGGTGATGTAGTCGAGCTCGTCGGCAAGTGCGGGGTCGTCTTGGGAAGATGACGGTGGAGGGAGAGATTTGATCGACGACTTTCGAGAAAAGGAGTGATCCGACACGAGCATTCTCATCGGACATGAACGAAGAAGAAGGAGAAAAAAAAAACTAAAAGAACGGTGTGCCTTGCTCGCCAAAGACCATTCAGTCATTCATTCCCCGTCTCCATCACGACCCTGAGGTTACCCTCTCATGAGCACCTGTCTACCGAGCCACGTCTGGCCAGGCTCCAGCTTGACATACCCCCTCACATGCCCTGGCTCGACGCACACATAACGCTCCCTGTCACCACGTCAGCACACGACCGCTGCAACCCGCCTTGTTACGCACCATCCACCCTCTTCCATGTCCCCGATCTTGCTGCCTGCTTCCTGCTGCGGGTTCCACACCACCACATCCTTCAACCCCTCCACCTTGATCTCCATCCCGCACCCCGGCCATCTCACCTTGTACTTTGGCCTCTCCGCGTCTTCGTACACAGAGTCGGTGTATTTCCGTACATCCACCCCTGCCCTCATCTCCGTCTTGGCCGTGTTCCGTCCTTCCTCGCTCGTCTCCGTCTTGTCGTAATACTGTGTGTTCTGCAGTGGAAATACGAGCACTTGGTCCGCAGGCGCGCGGATGTAATTATGGAACAGTGCCTGGAACTCGAGATTGCCCTCCGGGTAGACGCTCGATCGAGACGTATTCGTCACATGCAGATCCGTCGCCAATGCGTCCTCTCCCAGCGTCACCACATACGCGAGTTCAAACGATCGATCATACACGGCCTTGATGCTTGCCGTCGGTGTCAGTGCTGTCCCGCATCCATAAGCAACGACACAGGCATATCGGCGTAGATCGCTCACTCAGACGCACTGATACTCCCGACCCGTCGTCCGTGACAACGCTGTCAAACGTCCACGCTTGGTTTCTCGCGAACCCGTGTTGACTGAGCCGTGCGTGCTCAGGGTGGCTGGGTGCACCGAAACATGGAAACACGATGGGAATCCCGCCTCGAACGGGCTTGCTCCCATCGAGCGCTGCCTTGGAGGACACGAACAACCGTTCCACAGGCTCTGGGTTGGTCAGTGTGCCTGTCTTCCACGATATGACCGTGGCCCCGTAGAGGAGCACCTCGGCCGATGAGCCCTACATAGTCAGGGATCGCGAATCAGATTCGTCCGAGCACGATAATTAGTAGAAACCACTTGCGTTTGGATGTGTGAGGATGAGACGATGATCAGCTTGCTGTACAGGCATCTCTGAATTCAAGAGTCGAGTTGTGGCTGAGCATATGTGGCGCCTCCAAAACAAGGCCTCAGTCGTCCGTCGTCTCCCACTCCTCACCAGCATCATCCAACTTGCACACCACGATGGACTCGTCTTTCAACATAGAAGACGTTAGACATTTCTTACACTCCTCTACTCAATATACTCATCCTTTTTCTTTCTCTTCAGATCGCTCCGATTGCAGTCTTAATGGACGAACTTCGCTCAGAAGACGTCCAACTCAGACTCAACGCCATCCACTCCATACCTACGATCGCTCTTGCACTAGGCCCAGATCGCGCGCGCGACGAGCTCGTTCCTTTTCTTCAAGACTCTGTCGACGACGAGGATGAGGTGTTACTCGCCTTGGCAGAGGAGCTCGGTCGAAATTTCGAGGAATACATCGGTGGGCCGCAATATGCTCACGTCTTGCTTGGTCCTTTAGAGAATCTCTCCGCCGTAGAGGAGACATTGGTTAGAGACAAGGTATATTCGCGTCTTGACTCCATCAATGTCCTCTTCCCTCATTCTTTTCTCGCAAGGCCGCGGAATCCATCTCGAAAATAGCTGCCGTTCTATCAACACCACAGGTAGAAGAATATTACATCCCCCTCTTAAAACGCCTGTCGCAGGGCGAATGGTTTACCTCCAGAACTTCCTCCGCCGCGCTTTATTCGCCAGTCTACCCCAAAGTCTCGCCTGCCATCCAGGACGAGTTGAGAAAAGCGTTCGCTGCCCTTGGGGCTGACGATACACCCATGGTTCGACGCGCCGCGGCACGTTGGCTTGGCGTGCGTGCTACACCCTCGAGTTCCGCACCGTCTACTCACAGCCGTGTTTATACAGCCTTTGCTCAAGAATTTCTCCAAGCACCATGTGCTCTCCGATGGTCTTCCAGTTTATCGCAGACTTCAATCGGATGACCAGGACTCCGTGCGCCTATTGACAGTCGAAGATCTGATCGTCATCGCTCAGCAGCTGACGCCTTCCGAGGTCAAGGAACAACTCTTGAAACAAATAAGACATACCGTCGCCGATAAGAGCTGGAGAGTACGATACATGGCTGCCACGCACTTCAACGAGGTACGACACTTCCAGATTGCTGTCGCGACCGAATAATGTTGAGGTTGAGCCATCTCTCTTAGCTTGCCGAGGCGGTTGGCGCAGAGTTGGTCAGGGAGGAGTTGATCGGGCAGTATGTTCAGCTCTTGAAAGACAACGAGGCAGAAGTGCGGACCGCCGCTGGTGGTCAGATTCCGGGTACTGTCGCGCCTCGCATTTTCATGCATATCATCCGTTTTGATCTTGTTCAATTTCCAGGGTTCTCAAAACTTATCGAAAGAGATGTCATTTTGGGACGCATCGTACCCTGCGTCCGCGACTTGTCACACGATACATCGCAACATGTCAGAGCTGCTCTCGCAAACCAGATTAGTGGGCTGGCTCCACTTCTTGGTCGCGAAGCAACAGTCGAACACTTGCTCCCTTTATTCCTTCATCTGTTGAAGGATGAGTTCCCAGAAGTTCGCCTAAACGTAATCAGCAAACTTGAAACGGTCAACGGTGGTAAGAACGATCTCGAATATATGGGGACTTTCCAATCTGATTCAGGTTATAGTGATTGACATCGAGCTCCTGTCAGATAGCCTTCTTCCTGCCATCATCGAACTGGCAGAAGACAAGTCTTGGCGTGTTCGGCAAGCGATTATCGAGTACATTCCGCTTCTCGCAACGCAGCTGGGGAAACCATTTTTCGACGAGCAACTTGGAAACTTGTGCATGTCCTGGTTGGGGGACACCGTATTCAGCATACGCGAAGCCGCTACTACAAATCTCAAGAAACTGACCGAAGTTTTTGGTGTTGAGTGGGCCAAGGTCGCCATCGTTCCCAAGGTCGTGGGCATGGGTCAACATCCCAATTACTTGTACCGGATGACCACGGTACAAGCTATCACGGTTTGTTCATGGCTAATCAAGTCACAAACCCTGCTGACATGATCTTCAGACCATCTCTCCCTCTTTGACCCTACCCATCATCCAAACAGAAATCATAACTCCACTATTACAACTTGCTGTCGATCCCATTCCCAACATACGGTTCAATGTTGCCAAGGCATTAGAAATTTTAGCGACGTCGTTTGGGCACAGTCTCGAGGGTAATGAATTTGTGAAGCAGAAAATCATCCCTGTTCTGGAACAACAGAAGACTGATGGAGACGCTGATGTTCGGTACTTCTCCATACGTGCACTGCAAAAGGCATTGTCAGTGCTAGAAAAGTCTGGTAGGCATGCCCCTCCTCCTTGATAGACCATATTCACCTTTTCGTGTAGGATGACGTGGAAATATTTGGCGAAACAAGCTTAATACCCAACTCCTCGTCCTATTCGGTTCATGGACAACCATGCAAAGAGTAAAGAGTATTGTACCTCCCCTGCAATCTGACAAATTTCAATCGCGTGACCGCTAACTGTCCACTTGTTTTGTGGATACGTCTGGTATGGCACGATACGGTCTGTGTTATAATATTAGTGCTATAGGCGACTACCTTAATAGGAGCACAATAACAATGAATGGCTGAACCACCCACTGTGCATGTGGAGCACAAAAGTGTGTGTGGACCTAGCAAGAACAGTTTCTCCTCCTACTTCTCATCAGTGCCTCATGTCCTTTCTCTCCCGCTCTCTTTCCGATCCTTCTTTGCCCTCTTCTTGATGTCCAGATCCGGTCATCTGGGCAGTTCTTTCATTTCCTTTCGTAAATGGGTCATTTATAACGAGCAATGCTGGGAATTGCTCTTCAAATGAATTCTGGTACGAACCGATTCGGGATTGCGTACCGCTTGGCAAACGGTCATTCGACGGCTCTGCTCCGTAATAGGTCTTCATCTCCATACGATGAACAGAGTGTACTCTGATGGATATCGCTCTAGCAACGGAATAGCGTGTCCTTTGGAGGGGGGTTGGTATCGGTCACGCCATACGCATGTCGCTTCTGTGCCCCGTGCACAGAGCTGTCAGTCAGCCTACCTGCAAGCCCAGTGCCAGATGGTTTGTTTCTGGGTTCGAGTTCGGTGTCGTGTCCGAGGTATCATACGTGGGATACTGCCACGAGTCGTTGCATTCAAGTCGACACTCGGTTGCCTGTGGTACCACGGAGTTTTGGTGAACATGATCGAAAGAAAAAGACCATGGTGTCTCAACTCGGACAGGTTTTCTGAGAAAGCGACTTGTCTTCCTCGCCGCGACTTCAGTCCTCCTAGCATGACACGGTGCCCACCAGGGTGGTATTGGAGTGCCCAGCTCATGAGTTGTGCTCCTGCGAATTCAGAAGCACTTTCATCTGTGACCTGTGGAAGGCATTCTGTCTGGTCGCTGTCAACCCTGACATGTCAGAGATCTGCTTCACCATCACGACGTTCCACGCCCTCATGACATCTTTTGCCGTCCCCGTTCCCAGGGCAACCATCACGTCGGCACAGTCTAAAATCACGTAGCGTCAGCCTGTGTCCAACGGGACTCGATGCATGTCCCATATTAAGGGCGAGGGATTTGAGTGACTATGAATGTATTCATCCGAGATGTGGCTGTTCAGTGGACGGTCGGGGAGAAGACTGCACGACGATCAAAGGGGTTTGGAAGCTTCGAAGTGCGTTGTTCTGGTTCGTACATCCATCAAAGTCCATGATACGTACTAATAACCGTCCAGTGTTGACCTGTACGGCTGGATATCTCCCGAGCATCGATCGAAGAACTTGTGTCAGACCGTAGCTTTCTATTGCCACTCATATTCATCTGAATACAATTAAGCCCGGAGAGCTCACCTTTCGCTTTCCCACCATCCGCACTCGTACCTGCTTAGGGTCGATTACTTGCTTTTTCACTTGCTGTCTGATTTCGGAGTTATCTGCAATGCTAGCAATACACCTGACTGCGCCAAGCTTGTTGCATTTACATACAACAGCGTGATCGGCCCTACTCTTCGTCCACCCACTGGTCTGCAAGGGATCCAAGTTTCGGGAGATGATAGCGCGAGAGTTCACCTCTAAAGGCGCCTAAGAATGCCTGAGTTCTGAGTCGTGTCGAAGTAAGAAATGTGAGCGAGACTCCATGATTTATGGACCCTTACGCCATTGAGAATCCTGACAGACAGAGCAGGAAAGCGAGAAAGGAGCAGATCCACGATGGAAATTGCAGTACCGCGGCAAGGATGTACGCGGTAAGTAGGGGAGTCATCAGAAGCGCCGCCTGGTATGCTGCTCGCCGTCACATTCAAAGTAGATCGAACAATGACAGTACGAGCTAACCGTGAAAACGAACGTAGTCATTGTGTGTTTCCAAGACAAGTAGGACGAGGGCTGAACACCGGGCTGAGATGTGAGGACGAATGGAAAGGAGGGACATTGTCAGACCTGATATCGGGCCTAATACATAGGCAAATCCGGCCAGAACGTCAACGCGCAAACCACAAGTCGTTTCCCAGTCATTGTGTTGGCCACGCTCTATGTCTGTACTCGGGGCGGCGGCAGAGACCACGGTGGACGACAAGCCGCCAGATTGGTAAGACGCTGTGTTCTGTGAAAACCAGATTCTGGAGCGGGACACGGGGTTGGATGGGAGACGAGAGGGATCGTCTGGAGGTGGCGTCTGTGGATGGAGTGAGACACGGTTAAAGGATGGGTATGGGAACGTACATAGGGGGCGAACGAGCCGGCAAAGCTGGAGGTCATCTTGCTCAGGGGAATGCTGACTCGGACCCGAGTTACCGGATGAGGTGGCTGTGCTCGGAAGTGGCCGGTCGGACTCTGATTTTCCTACTCGTCGACGCTGGCTCACAGGACCCGTCAAAACATCGGGCAAGAAAACGTCGTCAAAAGCCGATCGACTGTCCCAATCATGGTGAGTAGCCATCCTTGGTCATCTCAGGACCACCACACCAAGTTTCACGCCAAATCACGGTTGGAGAGCGTTGGATGGCCTTGTGGTAGTCCAGGTGTCCTCTGGTCTTCTGATGACAACTCCTGCAGGCTGATAACTCGGCACCCATCACTCTTCGTACGCGCAAATTCATCACCAACCGTCTTCTCTCTCGCCGCCAATTCGTTCTCGATGTTCTCCATCCATCCCGTCCCAACGTTCCCAAATCCGAGCTGCAGGAGAAGCTTGCCACTCTGTACAAAGCTGAAAAGAACTGTGTCGTCCTCTTTGGTTTCCGGACACATTTCGGTGGTGGAAAAAGCACCGGATTTGCTCTCGTATACGATGACGAGGCCTCACAAAAGAAGTTTGAGCCCAAACACCGCTTAATCAGGGTTGGTTCACCATCTGCACGTCAGACTGCATTCCTCATCTTACGTTTCCAGAACGGTATTGCACCCAAAGTTGAAAGGCCTTCTCGCAAGCTACGGCACGAAAGGAAAAACCGCGCGAAAAAGGTTGATCACCCATAGATTATTATCCATTCTTGTCCGCTCATACCGTTCGCATACCAGGTTCGGGGAACCAAGAAGTCCAAGGCTGCGGAACCGAGCAAGAAGGGAAAGTAGTGGTTCCGTGTCGACGCTGGGCTCTCCACATTATGACCTACTCATTCACTTGTCGTCCATCAGCATCCGTAGCAACCATGGCGAAGGTGTATATATGGCATATGGCATTGTATCCTCTGCACATTCATGGATCATATGCACACGCAAACACCCTGAAAAAAGTCTCTCATTAGTGCATCCGATCTAAGAGTATTACAACATCTGTTGGATATGATGGGTATCATGTGAGGGTGGCGGAGGTTGTTCACGACACAGCAAGCAGTAACTGTCTTAAAATCCCAATTTCTTGTGTATGATATCTGGATCTTCTTGGTACTCCTCTGCCGAGACCCACATCTGTAAAAAGAACGTGAGCCATGTGATCCAGACTACTACGCTAAAGCCAGACCTTCTTGAAAGTCCCCAACCCTGCAAGTATAGAACCACCTATCCAAGTAGAGTACTTCCGCTCAGGTGGTGCATAGATTTTGATCTTGACGTCCTTTAGAGCCAACTTCTTGACTTCGTTGAGGAGCCGATCACCAAAGCCTGCAATACAGTACGCAGTGAAGTCACATCTACTTTAGTGACCATCGATGGCTTACCTTTACATAATGTGCTGCCCCCACTTAGGACGATGTTCGAAAAGAGACTCTTGCGCAGATCCAGATCGACTCTGTTGATGGAATCTACTACAAGTTGGTGGACACCGGCGTACTCTTGACCGATGAGTTCAGGGTTGAACAGGATCTCCGGAGCTCGAAATCGTTCAGAGCCGAGCTACAGCTTCGTCAAGCTGAGGTCATTCATTATGGTGTCCAAGCTCACCTGAACTATGTTTCCATCAGGTAACCGGAATTCCTCTGGGCGTCCAAGAGCATCCTTCTCCTCCTTAGAGGGGTTTAGTGCTATATAACAGCATTTTTCTTTGATTATCCGCACGACTTCCCGCTCCGCTGTTGTGTGTAGATGGTGTCCAGACTTTCTCAGAAGCAACTGTAGGTGGTCGGTAACGTCTCTAGCAAGCTGGTTCATACTCGTAACTGGATGGTCAAGCTGAGCTGTACACACCTCCCTGCAACATCCACTCTACGAATTGCATGAGGCATCGAAAACCCCTCGAATACAGGTACAGCGTGAGTGACACCATCACCAGAGTCAAGTACGATGCCTGTTGTTCGCCCAGAGGAATAGCTTCATCCTCTCACAGTCAGGAACAAGTAAATGTTTCGAGAGATGAACTTACAGCGATAAGACGGCCTGCACTGAAAGGAATAGTGCAGGGACATTGAATGTATCAAAGAAGATCTGTGCAGCAACGTCACGATTGCTGCGAGGATTCAGCGGGGCTTCAGTCAGAAGGACGGGATGCTACATGACAGCAGTTTGAGATGGGGCATGGGTTGCATTATATTACATCTCACCTCTTCGCTGAGTGTACCGAGCTCCTCGGCATATATCCAGCTCCATATACGTTCCATATCATCCCAGTCGGTGACGATTCCGTGCTCCATGGGATACTTGATTTTTAAAAGGCCACGAAACTCTTGCGCTCGACGACCAATGAAGACGTCTCCTTCGAGAGCACCGGCCATGACGCGTACATGCTTTGGTCGCCCGACGCTGCAGCAAAGTGTGAATTGCGTGGAGTACCACGCAAAAAGCGGTGGTTACATACAAGGATGGAAAAAAGCATTTTGGATGATCTTGACCAGCAAAGCCCGCCTTGATAGTGCCTGAACCCTGAGAGGAGTGAGGTGAACACACGGACGCGACGGTGAGCAAGTGGAGCAAACATTGTCGATCACGACCGGCTGGTTGGTCAGAACGTCTTCGTACTCGGCCATCTCCCAAGAACGTGGGCTTGTCGAATTCGAGTGACCTAGGGAAATATAGTGATATGTTGCCGCGAACTCGCGTTGCCCAAGTCTGTCTGTGGTGATCAACACCAAACTGGCACTACACGGTCTTTAGCCACAAGTCATCACACCCCGCGAAATGCTGCTACAACCGCGCAGTCATACCATTGTCTTCTTGTTGCTCTCCCTTTTCGTATCACACGTCGTGCGTAGCAAAGCCGTGTCTCGGTCGGCGGACAGCTAGAGCTTCATCACCAGATACCAGTCCAAGGCAGCCTAACTAGATGGGAGGTCACCAATTTCTGCAAATGTAAGTCCGAGTCTTTGCTGCTGTTCACCAGACGGTATCAAACAGGGAGCCCCGCAGGCATCTGCTTTCAATCGAACTATTCCATCTTGCACATGGATGCACCAGACAACCCGTCCAAACCATGTCTGTCCTGCACTAAACAATGGTGTCTGGACCAGCGGCTCGGCATTTGTGACGGGGCTACTCTCGGCGACACGGATCCTGACACAGCGACAGGCAAGGAAGGCGATGTCGAAGCGAGATGTTTCCGTCAGCCTCGATGTTTTGGCGTTTGTGACGATTGCTCATATCTGACTTAGAGCGCGATTCACCCAGGGACCAGCTAGTTGTCACCCTATTTCTTTTGACTGTTTTTGGCTTGTTGCTGGGTGCCGGGATCAAGAACCGCATGCTCAAGGCAGGGATGGACCCCAATATACCGTGGTTAGTGGGCAGGCGGTGGTGGGAGGTGTGCCAATCTCCTTGTCGAGTCAAATTAATCGCTCAGCCCTTGTCAGGAGTGGGTGCCTCATCGCCACTTGGAGGAGTATGGCCTCCGCGAACACATTGCTCGCCCTCCGGATGATAGAGGAGAGTACAGGGAGGTTTCCGAGACGCTGCCTACATAGATGTTATCTCCATTGTAGACTGTTCGTTGAATCTGACGTTCAACGCTGCACACGAGCTCCACCGCCGACGATCCAGTTGCCTAGAGGGTCAGGAATTAAATTGCGGGTTTACGCGCAGCGAGGAATAAACGAGGCGCAGCAAATGCGCATGACCACTGAACGTGAGACCCAGCACTGGCTTTCAAGTTCAACTCCCGTGACTAGTACTCGTGGCCGTCGACCCCTGCGCGTTACATAGCCGACTCCGTTCCGTGGACGCTTGGCACCTGTCCCATGGGTTCGCTCTGTTCGAGACCCGGCACTCATTCAGGCGGTCACCAAGTGCTTGGTGGTCCGTCATCCTCAAACACCCAAAGTTCCACCGATGCCCGTGCCGCAGCTGCAGAAGCCGCCGAGAGGAGAGTGAAATCGGTAAGCACATCAATGCAGTCCCCGTTCTGGGTACGATTCACCTGGTCTGTTCTCTCGACGTTAGGCACAAGCACGCGGAACTCATGCGTCGAATCCGAAGCGGGGTCATCTCGCAGCCCAGCTCGAAGCATCGAAGTCGGCCAAACCTGTGCCTGCATCGAGGCAAGAAGAACCACTTAGGGTGAGTGAGAATCCGAATCGACCACTTCACTGCCTCTTTTCATCAATTTCATCGCAGTGGGATTGAATACTGGATGAAATCGTTGTCGATTTAAACCCCCAACTGTGAGTTTGGCATGTGGGCCGATGTACCAGAACCTCTTTTCATCCCTGGCCATCAGGTTTTCTCGTGCTTCATGGAATATGATCGCCGTGGTCGCCTTTCAATTTCTATCGGAACCGGCACCATCAGCAAAGCACGAATCCATTTCACACCAAGTAGGATTCATTGATTCACCCCCTCGGGGTTATCTGGGCTTCTCCTTTTCAGTCGAGTGGACCGCCGATGAACCCACGAGGCCTTAACACGTTTATTTAATGTTACTTGGACTCATCGAATACATGTTTATTGTTCCCATGATGATCGAGATTAGTGGAATATCTGACGCCGTCTCAGGATTGAGGGACTAATTCACGGCCACTGGCACTGGTCAGGCCTAGGCATGGGAGGATGTGCTGTACAGACAGCGAGACAATTCCGAGGCGTCAGGGACGGACAATGTTACATTGAGCCACGTGCCAGTGTTGGTCTGGCGTCACACCGTCATTAACTAGGGTTGCTCCGCTTTGCTTGTAGGACGAGATATCGCTCAAATGATACCGGATAGCACCACGGAAAGCCTACCCGTTCAGCCTGATATGGCCGTTCAGTGGAGGAAGGTCCTTTGGGAGAGGTGTCCATGCCCTGACAATTTCATACCACCAGACTCATTCTTATCGGCACTGCGACGGAACCGTCAGTGACTCTGCTACAAGTCACAAAGTTGTCCGCTGACCATGTACTCCAGCCAATTTCACGCCGTACAGCTATTGGCCGTTGGTTTTCATGTGCTGCGCAATCACACAGCATGTTGGAACGGTCTTCGTCTTCCTCGCGATCTTCGTGGGATTAAAGGAACGCTCAGTCGACGCTCGCGTGTTGCTGTGGGTGTCGGTGTCTTGTTCTGTGCTTGGATATGGCACATGGGAGATCCTCCATAGTTCTCATCCTAGCAATATGCCGCCAAACCGTTTGTTAACACAACATATCGATTCCGGCCTCCCACTGAAACCATGTTTCTTAGGCTCAAAGGCATTCAAGTCGTCACTGTTAGTCTTCCTCGCCCTCATGGGCCTCGCTCCCGTCCTGAGAACTTTGACGGCTGCAACTTCGTCAGACTCCATATGGGCATTGTCGGCATGCCTCTTTCTTCTCAACACAGTCTTGGCCGATCATAGCTGCAGCATGAGGCCCGGATCATTTACTCAGGAGAGGTCTGTAGTGGGCTATTTTGTGAAACCGGATGAATCCTCACGGCGAACAGGCTAACGTCCGTCTTATCCATGAACGCGGCGATATCGTCGTCTGTTGTTCTTGCCTCACGTTTGCCTGACGACCTGTCAGTATTCTCACTTGTTCTCTTTGCTGTGCAATTATTTGCCCTCTTTCCGTTACTGCGTCATCGTTTTTGGGTAAACCATTTCCCTTTTCTTGTCACTGCGACGAGCGGGTAACGTTGGTTGGCTTCACAGAGCATTTCCACAGCGCTGCAGGCTTTGGTGACGTTATCCATCACTGCAGTGTCACTCGTCCTCGTCACCCCTTTGTCATCTCCTATAGCCACCATGATGATGGGCATCTATATCGCGATAACTTTTATTGCTCCAGGGGTGCTCGTCTGGGCGCAACAATACAAAAAGCATGTCATTTCAATAATCTCACGTTGTTTCCCACCATTGACACCTACACTGCTTTAGTGAAATCAGAGGGCCGTGGGATGTCGCCATCCCGAGACTAAACTGGATTTAGCTGTGTGGCGGACGTGGTCAACGCACCGATGGGAATAGGATCGTCGCCACCTTCCGTCAATGGATAGCTTCCGCATCAATGTCACGTTCTGCATGCTCAATTTCCGCCTAGGCACCTTGTCCGCGGCCATGAATTGTCCTTGAATGCGTCGCACTAGCCGCCGGTACATTTCCGACGAGTAAAGAGAACGGACGTTCCGTCCTCCGCGAACAAGTTCACAGTGAATGTGTTGTGCATTGAAGGTATCAATATTATTACATGCAACAGTATATATGTGACAGATGATTAGACAAATATGCAAACATACTATGTATGTAGAGATAGTAAAACAGTAGCTTTCAGCCTTTCCAACCAAAGACTGAGAGATGCACAATAGGATATTGTTCGTCGTCAATTTTGCGTGTTGGTCCCGTAGCCCAAATCAATCCATGTCAGGGTCATCATTATGCAAACGTGGTCGCTTGGAGCCGGTAGCCACTCCCATCCCAATACCCCTTGCTTCGAGCACCTCCATCGCCACCTTCGCCGCACCCTCCGATGACTTCTTTGTGCGTGTCCGCGTTCTTCGCAACGCCCCGAATGCTTGTGCTTTGATCACCGCCAGGGTACCGGAAATAGGTGGAGCACCAGGAGAGGGCGACCGCGACTCCCTGTCGAGACCGCGGCGTGGTCGCAATTTGGGAAGCTGGGAGTAAGATGACTCCCCCTCGCTGCTTCCTCGATCGTGCTGGGATCCATTGTCACTGCCGGAAAAGTGAGGCAGAGCAGGTAACAACGGGCGTTCCGGGCCCGAGTTCGCTCGCCTAGGACCGATCCTGTATCGGACACCGTCACCTCCGGCGCCAGATAGCGAGATGTCAGCCGTTCCACCATGGAGGGTGACTTCAGCGTGGGTGGTCGAGTGCCTGCGGTAGTCAAACTCTGGTCTATCTTGACCGATTGAACCTTCGTGAGGAAAAGAGAACTGAAACGGTGACGTCAATGACGTGGTAGATGAAGAGGGTGGCGTTGACGTGGTTGGTGATATTGACCGGCTACCCGGGAAGAGGTAAGGGGTTGTTTCCAAGTGATTTAAAGAAGTTTTTTGTTCGTCTACAAAGGAGCGATTCACATACATATCAGGCGAGGTCAACGTAGGGGACCCTGGTAAGTGATGTCAGGGGAGGAAGGATTGGTCGTGTGGTTTGAACTGACCGCCAGAGGAGGACGTTTGTGGGACGTTCTGGGCCCACGTTGCATCACGATTGATCGTTTGAACGGGATAAGGATACTGGCCAAACTTTGAAGCGCGACTGGCTGCTAGTTGCGGTGTTGCGGCGGTGGGGAGATGATCGGTATCAACCCCGGGGTAGGAGAGGGACGGAGATTGCGCTGTATAACTGTGGTTCGTCTGAGGGCCATATGCGCCATTGCACAGGGCTGGAGCGTCATCGCTTGTCTGGAAGGTCATGCCGTCGTCACTGTAGTGGCTACCATGCATGCGATTTGGAATGATATTAGATGGGGTATGTGTGGAGAAGGTGGAAGGGAGCGGTGGCAAGTCATCGGCATCGGGCGCCTGTCCCGTCTTGCGTGCCTGCCAAAGTGCTCTCCAGAACTTTTCACGTTCGCGCAACTCGTGTTTTAAACGGGCATTGTCCTGCCTGAGCTCCCCAGCCTCCTGGCGGGCCTCGCGACAAGAGTCCTGGAGTTGCAGGACGACGGACTCGAGGGAGGTGACTGGGAGGGAGGGTGTGAGCGGGAGAGAAGGGGGAGAAGGGGGGGAGCAGACCTGTCTCCTCGAGTGTGGCGATGTAATTAGCGCGCCTAAATAAAGATGGGATCAGCGAAGAGTCTAGCGTTTAGCGGGGGTGGGGAGATGACCTCTGGCGGAAGGCGGCCTGAGCATCCGCGTTTTTCTTCTTACGGAGGGCAATATCGGATATGCGAGCAATGGGATCGTCGATGTCAGCCTTGCATTCTGACTTGTCGTCTGGGGAGGATTCGAGCTTGTTCGGCATTGGATGAGAGAAGAGATGGAAAGGAGGGGGGATGAGCGAGCGATAATGAGCTGGATGGACGGAGGCGGTTTAAAATGGCATGTAAAAAAAAAAAAGAATTCGAATCAAGGGCACGAGGAGAGGGCCGCGGTGTGATCGAGTTAAGCGAGCGTATTTACAATCCAGTCCGTCCAGCGTGGCTCCTGAATCCTCCTCAAAGTCGGTCGACAGGACACCGTGCAAGTGATACGATCAGTGCAGTGATCCCACTCACACCACTGGTACAACTTGGATCTACATTCATTCCCGCCCGAACAGCCCACTCGCTCCACAAGACAACCCACAGCTTCCAGGAACCCCCTCCCGATAGAATCTCTGCTGATTGCGATCACCAAGACTGTTGTCCCAACCCTGTCACAGCGGCTGCTCGAGTGCCACCCTTCTGTTCTGTGCTCTTCACGCCCCAATGTCCGCAACCACGCCAGCGACCCTAAAAAGGCACCCAGCTCCTGGTCCCCGCCTTCCGCAATCGTCGTCATCCTGAACACACCCATAAATCATCAACCAACGAGATAAACCCACAACGAGGCCGCGACGCTGACTCCACGGCCCGGAATCACATACCCACTTCCGTCGTGGTCATGTCCCGACCACCTCCATCTCGGTTTCCTCCTCCCCTTCCAACTCCTCCCCTTCCATATCGAGCACCTCCATCGTCGTCCCTTCCCCATCCAACACACACACAACCCTGCGTCCGACTCTCCCGTTCACCGCCAGCGACACTGATCCGCTTCTCCACCCACTCAATCGGCGGCATTTCGTGATCGGAATCGGACTGCACGGAACCTGTCCCATGCCGTCAGTAAAAACACCGCAAGGTCTCCACAAAAACATGGCCAAAAACACGAGACTTACATGCCCCTCCTTCCGTCTCTGCAGCATGCTTGCCATCATATCTATTCGGGCGGGACCGCTTACGTATCTTTCTGATTGGAGTACGTGGTACCCTAGTGTGGTGTAGTTTACCGTAGCGACGAATATCGCACCTTGATCATAATAATTCTCGTCAAGACATGCAGTTCGAGACAGGCAAAACGTGCTTTCCTTACCCTGGCCATTCTTGGCTTGGTAGACGAGGATCAGTGTCTCCTCGTCAAAGAATTCCATATCCAGTACATCTATCTCACTTCGTTCACCTCCAAGCTCGCCCACGCAACACCCTAAAAGTGAGACTTGAATGTCATCGTGGATTCCGGCCACGTATCGGCCGTACGGCATTCGGCTCATACACACTTTTTTTGTATATATTCAGTTCACAAAAGGCGATCAAACCAAGTCACTCACAATACGTTTGTCCTTCCGAACTCACATGGACGGCAAGATACTGCAGGTGGTGATCTGGCTATAATGAACGAATTTAGGTCAATATCACCCCACCGCGAAGAGCATGCTGCTTGCCTCGTTTTGATTGCCAACCACTCTCTGACGGACGAAATGACAGGCTCCTTTTGTGAGAACCAGGTTTGGCTGCGGCGGAGTAGCTCCACCATCTACCGACATTGTAGCGGATCGAGCAGCCGCCTGGGAAGCCTCTGCAAAGATCCGCTGACACCGGGAAGCTATTTCCTGTACGAGCGCGTCCAGATTCTTGTCCAGATCGGAAAAATCATTAGACGGCACTTTCTGAAACAATCATTTAATCTCATGTAAAGGTCGTGAATATCCACTTCAAAATAAAACCTACTGGTTGCCACGAGGTTTGTGATGGGTCTTGCAACGCGGCACGAGCCAATTCTAACACCTCGTTAAGCGCCTTACCGGGGCTTTGGGGAGGTCGAAAGTATGAAAGATCTCCAGGATTGAATTGCGGAAGTGAGCCAGTAAACCACCCGTCAATCTTACTCGCCATGAGCCCGGATATTAAGTAGCCGTTGACTTCGAGGATGTCGTGATCTGGGTTAGTGTGTGACTCCGTGCTCGGGTTCGCGACAATGGTCTCTGAGTAGGTTTCAGACGGGAGAAAAAAGTGTAAACATGTAGTACAAACCATGTCGAATGAATGACAGGAACTGCTTGAACGCCCCGAGTTCTTTCCTTGCTTCAGCAGCCAACCATGAGGAAATGAATATGCCACGCTCAATCATCCTCAAGCAAGAATCCACACAATCTACACCGAGGCCAAACAACATAAATTGGGGCCTGAAGTGGAATTGAGATCCGCCACGTCACTGTGAACTTCAACTTGAGTCTACTCACATGTGTGACCATCCAAGAATTTCATCCAGGATAATGTGTAGTCTCTGCAAGGCGGGAATAACGCGTGCAGTTGCATGATCACGCATCCTTGTTAGTGATTCGGTGACTGATGAATCCCATTTTTGAAGATTCTGAAAGGGGCGTGAAATTAGGAATAACGATCGAAAGAAGCCTACCCGTTCGCTGTTTTGCTCGCTGCTTGTAATGAAGTCCGTTAGCCCTTCTGACCCAGACCCTGTCAGAAGCAAGGTGGTGAGGTCTAGGATGATATCAGGGTTCTGATCTGTACAAGCATGGATATGTCACCGAAACAACGACACAGAATAGAACACTGACGACCGTATTGCTCCCTGAGTCTTCTCTCTAGAGCCTGTACCCACTTGATTCCGATATCCCTAGCCCCTGTAAACGATTCCGATCCAAACCAACTTTCTCGAACCTCATTGACAACGCGCATTATATACCACGTCAATTCGCGAGCGGCCGATGAGAGTCGCGCGAAATCGCGCACTTTGGGTGTTGCAAGAAGTGGTATGTCGACGACGAGAGGTTGCATCCCCGTTAATAGCATGTCGGAATCAATTGACTGTGGGTGGAGGAAAATCAATGGTTTATGGGGGTGTTTGAACGCAGTAGCTGATGGCAATCCACCAGGTAGAACTACAGATCCAATGAAATAGCTTCCATCTAAGAAACAATGAAGAGCGCCCCGCTCGTCAATCAGAGTAAGTAAGCTGTCTTCGTCTTCTTGTGCCTGTGCGGAAGGGTTCGACTCTTCCATTTTGTCATGAGCGCTACGAGTCTGACTCGAGAAAGCAATGGACGCGTCCTCCAAGGATTGGACCAAAGCCGGCCATTGCTTGATGACTGCTGGGATCGACCGCTGTGAAGTAGCCCTTGTTTGTGTCCCCTGAAAAGCGAATAAATCGGTGGCACTAGACAACAGGTCAATAGTATAATGAAATCGATCAGATTGACCCACGTCATATTTTCACCATTTTCCTTGAGGTGATCAAGCAAAGGCAGTGTTTTAAGAATAGATAGCGCCGAACCAGTCTAGACGATAGCTGAAGTGGATGGTCGAACTTTCGTGAACAACTCACTTTCACCCCATTCCGCTTGAATATGTCGGGGATGACACCGCTTGCGCGAGAGTGGTGACCAGCGAACCACCAAACCCCAATGATAGTTTGATTGGTTTCGGGAGTGCCTTGGAAAGGCACGGACAGGCAACGTTCGATGCGCCCATCTTGGACAGAATGAAGAGTGATGTGGGCGGAGTCGCGAACTACTGCTATTGTTTGACCTGCCAGGAGCATTATCATGAACTAGAAAGAATGCAAGAACAAGGGATGGGAGCTCACCGCTTGGACTCCAGACTAAATCAGCAACCATTGCTGAAGCATCGTTATCTTCTCCGACATCTACCTCCCATTTCTTTGAACCTTGTAGCTTCCAGAGGCTCAGCTTGTCACGTCCACCAAGTCGCGATATTAAGACAATCAGGTCTTTGTCCGGACAACAGGCAGAGGAGAGTAGTCGGCACGGCGAAGGCAACCGAAGAGTAGCGAGCGACGCAAACGCGTTCAAGCCTTCTGACATTGAGAGACAAACAGGACGACCGGAAAATTTGTCTTGGACTCTTGCGAGAAACTTTTGAGACGTAAGGTCATTCGAAGAACTCGTTAATTAGCCTTCGCGGTGTAAAACAAAGGCTTCGCGCCACGCGAAATGGTGCTTCTTCAGGTAAACTACTCAAGTGACGTGTTTCGTTCCACGCCAGTCACTAACAATGGTATCCTACTTCAATCGCTCTCGAATTTGATGACGCACTGGCGCTTCGTCCGGACGACTTCTGTGCAAAAATGACGGTCTTATTGCTTGCCTTTCTTGCGTTTTCCCATCCCAACCGCGTCACCCTTTTTCGCTCTGATGCCCTCGTTGCGTGCCTTCTTTGTAGATAAATCCTGCTCGAATGTGCCTAGTGCGCGTGGGCTTGCCTTTAACTTTTGGCCGTGCTTCGAACGGGTCGCTCCTTTGCTCAGGGTCGTCCTAATCTTCCCTGGTTTGGCTGCCTTTTTCGCTGAGCGGATAGCGGCATTGAGGCTGGCATTGTCTCCGATCTCGTTATTCATTTCCATGGCCATCTTACGTCGCTTCGTCCTGCGAGATAACCCCGCGTACTTGTCTCGCTTTGGCTGAAGACACCACATCGTCAATGGAAATGTTGCGATCTAAGCTCCCGTACTAACGTTGGAAATATCCTCTGTGGATTTCTTCTTCAATGGTGCAGAAATTGCGACACCGCGTTCATAATGTTGTTTGCTTACAGCTGTACGTGGCAAAGACATGGCCATGGTCAGTGCGACTCCTTCAGTAAAACAACCCATCCAACCTGCCGCTTTTGATCTCTCTTGTTTAGTCTGAAACCAAGTCCTTGCAGGTCTAGAGAAAATGTCAGTTTCGTGATCAATCATGTTCTGGCTTTTTCTCAGTTCCATCTCTGCCCGTCGGATCTAAGAATTGATGTGAGAAGACGACGAGAACATCATAAGAAGTGGACATACTTGCTTTTCTTCCTTCTCTTCTTGGAGGATCGAAGCTATTTCTGGTCTCAGGTTTTCCACTTCCTTAACCCAGCGAGAGAACACGTCGGTTGGAACGATTCGATGTCTAATATTGTCTTCCCCATCACTGTGCTTAATAACAGCCTTCAGCATTTTGCGATCGCTCTCCCCAACCAGGGTTAGCGAACTAATCATGTCAGAGAAATGTTCCAAGCGAGAGAAGTCCCTACGCACCGACCAGACTTCCCCGCTCTGGCTGTCCGACCCACGCGGTGAAGATACTGTGTTAGCTGATTGGGCATGTCATAATTAATCACAGTTTCAATCCCTTTGATATCGAGTCCACGAGAAGCCAAGTCTGTTGCCATGAGAAAGCTAACTTGTCCATCACGAAAGAGGCGGAGCGCTTCGAGGCGCTAAAGGCTCGTTCGTTAACACTCTAAGAGTAACACAAATGACTTGCCTGTTCTTGTGTAAGGTCTCCATGCAATTCCTCCGCCTTCATACCAAGAAGACCAAAAACAACACGGATTTGGTGGGCAAGTTTCTTACTACGGAAGAAAACAATGACACCTTGTTTGAAGGATCTTTTACAGAGGGTTACAAGGAGGGCAGTCCGATCTGCTTCCTTCTCGGCGCGAACTCGCACGAATTCCTGGACGAGCGCTTTGGCAGTCCTATGCTTTGGATCGACGAACAGACGAACGGGCTTGTTTAAGGACACCTTGACCAACTCGTCGACGGAATCTGTCATAGTGGCAGAGAAAAGCATTGTCTGCCGTGAGAGAGGGCAAGCTTTAATGATCTCATCCAGCTCATCGGCAAAACCTTCCGAGAGCATACGGTCAGCTTCATCGAGCACAAGGACGTCAAGCGCATCAAGCGTAAATGAAAGTGAATTGCGAAGGTGATCAATGAGCCTGCCAGGTGTTGCGATTACAATATCCGGGAAAGTTCGTAATGCCGCTTCCTGGGATTTCAAGGATAGGCCACCTAGTATATCTGAATGAACGTAGCCCAAATGCAAAAAAAAAAAACAAGATTTGCTCACCGGCTGCCAAACAACATAGAATGTCGGTATAGGTGGCCAACTTAGAACAAACTTCGAAACATTGCACTGCGAGTTCTCTCGTAGGTACAAGGATGAGACACCGCGTCGCAGCTGCGTGTTTCCCTTTCTCTCGATACAAGAGACGTTCGAGTAAAGGAATGACGAATGCCGCTGTCTTGCCCGAACCTGTAACAGCATTCCCGACGATATCTTTCCCTAGGAGAGCGACAGGAATCGTTGCGGCCTGAATCGGGGTAGGAGAGACGAACCCAAGACTACTGATAGCCTTTTGAATAGGACGCGATAAATTCATCGTCAAAAAGGAGGAGTGGACGCTCTGATGAACTTCGGACGTAAAGAAGGCTGCTTTGCGATCCTTCTCCGCCTGCGTCTCAACTTCTGAACTGTCCGAATCTGAAGATTCAGTGTCCTCTGCAGCACTGACTTGCTCCTCGTCGGATGTTGCTAATGGGTCCTCGACTTCTTCGTCGTGTGACGTGTCTGCATGTTGGGGAATGGACGTTCCACTTGAAACACAGCCATCGCTTTCTACGTCGCTTTCTTCCTGGACATCATCCTCGTCACTTCGTTTTCGCTTTGCGCTGGCTCGCTCCTGCTTGCGCCTCTGGATGATCTCGTTTACGGATACTGGGTCCTACTATCACTTAATAACCGAACTCGGCAAAAAAAAAAGGAGAAGACTACTCACGGGTTTGGCGATTTTTTTCACGATATCCTTCTCTCGTTCAGACTGAAGCAGTTCTACATATGGGTCCTCCGATAGGTCGAAGCGAAAGTCAGGATCTATGGGATTAACCTCTTCTTCATTTTTGTGTTTTCCACTGTGTTTTTGTGTACGTTTTTCGTCATCAGAGTCTATAGTCATAATGAAATCCATGGTGGTGGAGTGACTGGTGTTGCCAAATAAAGACAAGCACGTTAGATGAGTTCTCGCATGTCACGTTTTGCGTCCATATGGGTGAGCGAAACCTACCATTGCCACCTGAGTTGGGGCGCCTCTCCACGTTCATCGACTCTCATATAGAATGCCTAGCAGGGCCTAGCAGCGAGCTTCGCTCCACCGCGCTGCATGCAGCAAAACACATCTTCGATTGGGGTAAGAGATGTCTTGGTATAACTACAGAAAGGTTGATGAACCTTTGGCCAGCCCTCGAGACAGAGAAGTCTTCGAAACCTCATCTAGGAACATTATTGACTACGCTCACTGAAGCGGCTCCACCACAGACGAGGTCCCAGGCACGTAGCACCTCGACACGAAGGCACCGTCTAAGCCCGGTGCAAAACCCTCGAAAGAATGTTGACACTCGAGAGACGCCGCTTCCGTCTCTCTTCATCGAGGGCATGAACATCGATCAGATATGGCAACAATTGGACCTAAGAGCGGCGCGCGTATGCGAGAACTTGCAGACTCTGCTTGGCGAGGACGATGGCGAGGGCGAAAATGCAAATTCGGACGGAGAAGATAGCGATAGTGATGAAAGCATTGATGAGGGTGAGGACGAGGACGAGGACGAAGACGACGCTGAAGAGATGGATATAGATGGTGATGAGGGTATCTGGGAGGAGCTCAGTGACGAGCAAGAGGACGGCAGTTCATCAACGGAAGACGTCAACCTCCGCGACGAGGCTTCTGCCTCTGAAGACGATGAAGATGAAGATGATGGGCCCCCGACCTCAATGTTGGACGTTGTTCATCGCCAGAAGCGGAGCCCGTCTGGGTCACATTCTTGGGGACACTCAGCCCTTGACGATGGTTTTTTTGATCTCGCGACTTTCAACACTGAAACAAGCGAGGTCGAAACAAAGAAGATACACAAAAGAAAACTAAATTCAGTTGCAGAGGAAGAATCTGCAGAAGAATCTGAGATAAATCTATTTGGCTCAGTCGATGACCTAGTAGCCGAGGACGTCGGTGATGATCTTGGTAAGTAACAACAGATGCTATGGATTGTTGCTCATCAATGTTGCTGGCAGCACCGACAGAACTCTTTTACGATGATTTTTTTGAGCCGCCGCGGGGAGTACAGAACAAAAACATCAGGCCATCAAAAGTTCGGTTTCATGAGCGAGTGTCTGTCAAAAAAATAAAAGCAGTCGGAAAGGGCATGCCAGTCTCTTACATGGACGATGAAGACAGTGATGAAGAGGAAGACGAGTGATAATAGTCGTCTGTGATAGTAATACTATTAGTTCTACTTGGTTACTTGGTGAGGCTGAATGGTCACGTGATTTCAATTGATATGTCATGTGACATGTCAAATCATCGCCACAGGAATAGTTGGACTGCCATCGCCGCTTTCCGCTGTTCTCAAACGTTCACAAGGTACTACGATACTATCCAGTATGCCTCTCTTTAAAAACAAGGTCAAACCACTCATCCCGCCCGTCCAATCCGAGCTCGCACCATCCTCTGGTGCGTCTCGCAGTTCATCGCGCTCCACCTCGTCTCTCCCAAGTTACCGCTCCAATGCCAGCACGTACGTACCGAGCAGAGACGGACCAGATCCATACAACACCATGGGGAGCTCAAAGTTCCAAAGTGGAGCTGACGAGTATGAGCCGTCTGTTGAAACAAGCACCAGCGATGCTCAGGTCCAGCTGACCCAGGCTCGTGGGGAGCTGTTTGCTGGATACAATCCGGATAAGGCAGGTTCTGGTCGCTTCTTTGATGGTCCCGATATTGGGAGAGAGCCTCTTCCCGGCGAGGAGAACGATGAGGATGTGGAGGGGATCAAACAACAGACAAGGTTCCTCAAACAAGAGAGCGTTAACTCGACTAGAAACGCGCTTCGGATGGCTCGGGAGGCTGAAGAAACTGCGCAAGGGACTTTGGGCCGCCTTGCAGATCAATCTGGTACGCTTGGTTTTTCTTTAGACGCAGCTTGGTTATAATCACCTTTTCACAGAAAAATTGGCAAATACTGAGCGCCACCTCGACGTATCCAAGACCCATACCTCGCGGGCAGGAGATCAGATTGACGAGCTCAAGAAGCTCAATAGATCGATTTTCCGCCCGGCGATAACCTTCAACAAGGACGCTAAACGCGCTGCTCAAGAGGCCAAGATACAGCAACGCTACGAGGATGAAAGGCGTGAACGAGAGAAAGCAATGTTGGACATCAGAGACACTCAAAATCGTCTCGGCCAGGCAGTTACCTACGGGCAGCAATATGAGGACGAGGTGATTCAAACTGGAGACGGGATTGGCAACTCCAGGTTTCGAACCGCAGAACAGCTCGCAGCGAGGAAGGAACAAAGAAAACGCTATCAGTTCGAGGCGGCAGGCTCAGACGATGAAGTCGAGGATGAGATAGACGACAACCTTGGCGAGATCTCCAGAGTCACAAAGAGTTTGAAAGCCCTTGGGACAGCTATGGGACAGGAGCTTGATGTGCAGAACAAACGGCTTGATGTCATCGCAACCAAAGCTACAAGTCTTGACGATGGTGTCTTCAGACAAACTGAGAGGGTAAGGCGGCACTCATGTCTTCCGCATGGTATTCATGTTTTTTTTGCAGCTCAAACGAATCAAGTAGTCGTTCTCCGTCATGCTTTCAATACCAAGGACTCCGCAGTAACAACTACTCCATTAGAACTTGGGGCTAGATACCTTTCTGTCACCTGACAATATTGACCATATATCTGAGTTGTTACTGACCGTGTTCCAAATGTTCAAGGCTCCAGATTTGTAAATGTATACCCTAATGGTCGCTGGCTTGTTGGAAATCATTTGAAGTCGTCGATCGCAGGTCGACATGGTATTAGATTCGTTATCTACGTGAGTTTATATCTATGACATGCACCTGTCCGAACATGGTGCTGCCAAGCAAGCATCTCCTTGTCCGAATCTATCGAGTCCCCGGCTGGGTTGGTTCCGTGGCCAGACTGAGCCGTCAATAGCACTACGACCGAATAGGCGTCATTGAGTGTTTTAGGCGCCCATTGGGACTACGATGGGAGAGTATCGTAAGGTGAACCTTGTGGAGCAGCTACATCGTGACTGTCATGGGAGACACAAAGGCACCGACTGTGAGAACTTTCGTTGTGCCTGCCAGGAAAACTCTGCTACATGCCATTGTAAGTTTCCTTCATCTCCTGGTTCCGATCCTTTATCCAACCGCGTTGGGGCTCTAATATGCGCTCGTTTCGTCTATTGTCACTCGTTTTACCCGTTTTCCTACTGTCGTGCTCCCCTATTCAAGCTGGACACTCGTACGGACCTGAGAAGCCTCGTGCTCCACATCGACACATCAACAAGCTCACGCTCGACGCAAAATACAAAAGAGACGCAAATGCTGCCTTCACATACTTCAACACCGGACAGTGAGTCTATCATGATCACACCCTACAAAACCCCTGAGTTCAATACCCGTCTTCAGAGGCGCGTGTGGTGCCACGAACAGTGCCAGTGATTTTGTACGTGTCGTGTATGTTTACGTTTCTACATTCAATCGCTCATCCCCATGGATCAGATTGTTGCATTAAATTCTGCTGTAGGCTCGGCTGGCATCTATCTCGGCTTGTGATGCTTACTCTGGTGCAGGAATATGACGGTGGTGCTCACTGCTTTGAGATGATCACAATTACCATCAACGGAAAAACGGCACAAGCCCAGATCACGGACGAGGCAAGTCGTCAATTTTATCAGGCTTGTACGAGTCATATCGTAACACATTCATCGCCAGTGTCCTGGCTGCTCGGTCGGTGGCCTAGATTTTAGCCAGGGCCTTTTTCAGTATTTTGCGCCGCTTAGCGTTGGAGAACTTTATGGGTCTTGGTCCTACGGTGGCATAGCTTCATCAAGCTCGACACCCACCCCATCGTCTACCAGTTACACTCCTTCCTGGACTCCAACTACTACTACTACCACCTCGTCTTCGACGGCTTTGTCGACCACGACCACGACTTCTTTGGCGTCCACCAACGTTCCATCTCCAACATCAACTACATCCACTGTTCCTACTTCCACACCCCAGGACCCGCAAATGATTGCGCAAATCAATCTTGCGTTACTGGAGCTTGGTGCACTGCTTCAAGTGTCACTTTAGCTTTGAGAGTTGATGTTTCCAAGGAAGTGATTTTTTGTTACGCTATAATACGGGCGTGCGGTCTACTTATTCGTACGCAATTGCCGCCTGAACGATCCGCAGAAAGACACTACTGTCTTTTTCATCCGCTTCTCCCTTCCTTCCTGCTTTCCAAAGGTAATAAAGCCCCTTGATACTATCTGTGAGCGCTGCGTCCTCTGCTTCTGGGAGTGAACGACATTCAGAAAGTGAAACTCCGTTAAGCTTGAACGCCACGGGGGAAACGATTGATGCATCCAGATATCCGTTGGGCAATGGGGGTGTAACCAACTCGGAATCTGCTGTGGTCTGTTCTAGTGAAGGATCGGTGTTGTAGGGTGAAGGTGATCGCATTGAGTATGGAGAGTAGGTCTCCTTTCTGGGAGATATTGTGCTGAGGAGATGTGCAAGCAAGTTCGGGGATGGTGGTTCTAGCCTGGGAGCAAGAGGACGAGAATGAATGACATCGACCGGAATGTCAATAATTGGATCGTTTTGGGATGGGAAGGTTGGTTCGTCGTCGGTAGCAATTGCAGGCCGGAGCCTGTGGCGGGTGGGTAAAGGGGAGGGTACCGTGGAATCAGCGGAACCTAGAGAGGACGAAAAGTCAGGCTTGGGAAAGCTTACAGGTGGCATTAAAACGGAAATAGCGACCTTGCACGGAGGCGTACTGTGCCCAGTACGCATCCTCTCCCTCGACGGCTTCAGTGCCTTGCGGTGGTAAAGGGGAGGTCAGGCCGTGATCGGCCGCCCCGTAGGCGTCCCAATATGACTCTTCCTCACTGCCGTTGACAGTATCGGCTTCACCAACGAGATCGAGGGACAAGGGTCGCGGATCGGTACCAGCCCCACATGCGAAGCTGCTGGCAAGTGATTCCTCCGGTGTTGAGAACGAGGAGGACGGAAATGGCATCAGGCGGAGGTCATGATACTTCCAGCCGTGGATGCCATCCCAATGGAAGAGCATGCGCAACCCTTGGGTCGAGGATATCTGTACATGGGCAACGGTAGACTCGGGATCTGACGTGTAGCGTGTTGGATAGCTGGCATGGTCTGGCAGGGGCGGCAAGTGGCCAAGGAGGTCGATGATTTTGGCATTGTCAGGAGACGGCCAGCACAGATATTCGACGGGAGAGGAGAGGGATATTTGGAGGAAATGATGTCGCTGTCGAAGGGGGGTAGAGATGAGATGAGGGGGGAGGGGATCGGAGAGGGGGGAGATGTACTGGAGGACGAGGTCGACAGTGTGGGCTGGGAGGGGGTACATGGTGGTGTAGTACTGCTCGACATATCATTGCTTGCTCTAAGGCTGACCCGATCTCGACCCCTCCTCAGTCTGATCTGACACCCCCCCGAATGACTTCATATTTTATTTTATCCCACACTCCCACCGCAAGCACAGCGGTCCGCCCGAACGACTTCCACCTCTACCTCCACGCCCCTCGCATTCCAGCCATGCGAGTCTCGGTCTTGTTCGCCTGTCTGGCATTGCCCCTCTTCTCCGCCGCTCAGGTATTCCTGCTCCTTCCTCCCCCTCCCCCCTCTACTCACTTGTTTTTTCTTCCTCCAGTCTAATTCGCAAGTATCCCCCCTTGTCCGATCGTGAGCGAACACATCCTAACTCTACTCCAGTAGCAGTTCGTCGACCATCACTTCTGCCCCGAGTTCAGCCACCCAGTCAGGTTCTTCTGCCTCCGGTTCCACCACCGGATCAGGTAGCTCCTCAGGCTCAGCAAATATCACTGCTACCTCCGCTGGAAACGCAACTTCAACCGCAAATACGACCTCCATCCTCCCGACTGCTCCTTCCACTGTCGCTGGCGCAAACGGTGGTGGTGCAAACGGTGGTGCGCCAAGTCCTGGAACAACTGCATCCGGTGGCATATATGGTCCACCCGACGGGTACATCTCGGGCGTGGAAGCGCTTAGGGGCGCTGCGTTGGTTGGATTTGTTGGCTTCGCCGTCGGGGGGGCTTTGGTCCTCGTTTGATTCCATTTCGTCATGTCCCTGGTCTTTCAATGTTGCATGCGGCATACCTCCTTGGACTTCTCACGCCCAGGGCTCTACCTGTGATGGACCTCATCCTTTTCTTTGGACTGTGCTAGGTTTGCAGACGCTTATATATCTACCTGACATCGTATCCACTTCCTCTCATTGGTTCCTTACTCTACCTCGACGGACTTTTTTCTTGGAACCACTATACCATTCAAATCAATGAATAATGGTTGGTGTATGCACTGTAGACCACACATCTCGTAGACGCGTGCTAGCAGCTTTGTCCGACTCATTGACTGAAATGTCCAGTTGATTCCACCCACCGTAAGTAAGTATGTTGCGATCATCGGTCTCTTCCCGAATCATCCAGCACTTCTCAGCCTCTCGCCGACTCGCCCAGTTTCACGCACTTGGTTGTTCACGTATGTCCCAAACACAGCCGGCCGTGAAAAAGCAGCGCATGGATGTCAAGGTGTCGTGCTATCGTTTTCCCGCAGTATCACAGCCTCAATAGTCACTTGCAGACGATAGGAACACACGATGGGACCTTTCATTGTGACGAAGCACTAGCTGTTTTTCTCTTGCGCCTCACGGAAACATATCATGCCGCAGGTACCCATGGAAATGGAATCTTCTTCGGTTCTGCGTTCTCAGCAGTCTTATAGATGTGAAGCGCAGCAGGGACCCAGTCGTCCTGGATACATGTGACATCGTCGTTGATGTCGGTGCGGTGTACGACGAAAGCAATCAACGCTTCGATCACCACCAGAGAGACTTCCAGGGAGTATTTGGTCACGGGTTTACCACCAAGTTGTCGTCTGCTGGTCTCATTTACAAGTAGGTGCATGGTCTCCGTCATGCTACAAGGCTGAGTTCATTGGAACAGGCATTTCGGGAAAGATATCATCGCTACTCAAATTGGCGTTGAGGTTGACCACCCCAATGTTCACGTACTTTGGTTGAAACTTTACAAGGTGAATTCTGGCATGCCACTGTCTGTTCGACGATTCATGCTCGCGATAGGAGTTTATCGAAGCTATAGATGCCATCGACAATGGGATCTCCCAGTATTCCTCCCAGGAACAACCAAGATACAGCAATCGAACCGATCTATCAAGCAGAGTCAGCTGGCTCAACCCTGCATGGAATGAAGCATTCACTCCTGGAGTCATTGACGTACGTTCAGCCATATGATCTGATACTCTTCTTTACTCGTTTGCCAGTCGTGTTTCGCCAACGCCTCGCGACTTACTGGTGAAGAATTTCTCGGGAGACTGAGGTATTACGCAAACGCTTGGCTACCTGCGCGAGACATAGTTCTCGCTACTCTTTCAGCGCGGCACAGTGAAGATTCAAACGGTCGCATCCTCCTGTTTCAACGCTTTGTCCCATGGAAGGTAGGCTTCGCACTGCATGGGTCCGTTCTTTTCATTCCAAAGAACGACACAGGAGCATCTCTTCCAACTTGAAACAGAGCTGGGAATTGCTGGAGACGGACTTCCGCTCTACGTCGTTTACCCCGACGAAACCGGTGGAAATTGGCGAGTTCAAGCCGTCCCCCTCTCCCCCGATAGCTTTGTAAGCCGCAAAGCACTTCCGGAGGAATGGAGGGGTCATCGGGATGATTATTTATCCAAGTTAACTGGAATTGACGGTTGTATCTTCGTGCATGCCTCAGGGTTTATAGGAGGCAAGCTATAATATTCGGCTATACGTCTCCCACAATTCTAACTCTGAAATGACAGGGAATAAAACGCGAGAAGGCGCTCTCAACCTCGCGAGACTTGCATTGAAATGTAATGATTAAGGCAATGAATGATGATGCGACATGATTCGATTATGGTAATCAGTGCGGTTAAACTTGGCGACGCGTACCACTCGATCCACAACACGCCACATACACATGTTGCGACGACTAGTCTAGATTCAACGAGGATGTGAAAGAGGTCTCAGTCGCATGGTGCACATGTGTCGTGTGCGCTCTGGACGATGGTTGTTGGACGACCACCTCGTGTTTTTCGCATGGACATCACGACCGTACCACGATGTAAGCGACCTTCTATAGCTCGGGTTGACACTTTCGCCTTGTCTTGTAGCCAATAACTTCGCTCGCTCTGACAATGCCTTACATCAAGACTCACTACCACCCATTTCTTTTCGTCCTCATCACAATTTGTGCAATGGCCGAGCTTGGGCTCACAGCTTTCCTGATCAGTGCAGGAAACGGGAATCATAACTGGCCTAGCGCTCGCTATCATGTGTTGTGCGTGCCTCAGAGTAGAGCTGAAAACCTTGCTGATGATTTAGGGTAGATTGATTCTTGTCGAGTTCAGTGCTGTCTGGACGACGATATTTGGGACAGCTTATTTGCTTTGGATTGTGGACGGTGCTGTGCACTTCCTGGCCAGTATAGCAAGCTCAATCATATGGCTAGTCATCACCACAGTACTCTGGGTGAGTGCGTGCACCAGTGACACGCTGACCAGGATTGATAACACTGTTCTTGCACAGGGAGTTACTGCCGCGTTGATGCATAGTATGCGGGCAGGGAGCGCCTGCAATTGGCTATCAAGTTCATCTGGGTCCGTGAACGCAAGCGCGCCCTGCTATCAGCCCCAAGATCTAACCGCCACCAACTGCAAAGAAATGCTCAGTATAGAGGCAGTGGGGTGGGTGGAATTTGGCTTGTGTGCTTTAACACTACTAGCAACGGGCATGTGGTTGCGGGCGAGCAAGCGGAGCTACGTGAGTGAATCTCGCAGACTAGTGTGACTAAAGACATGAGGATTAATATCGGTTGGGCTATGTGACGACAGCATTCCAGCTTCTATGTGTAAGGAACCGGAGGTTGGACATGATTTTCTTGGAATAATTGTATGGATGTGTCGATAGACCCTTGTTCAGTACTCAGTTGCCAGTACATTTACGGAACGTAGCACCTCCAAAATTAGGATTCTGATGGAATCACAGAAGCGGTGAAGCACAGTCTCGCCGCTGCTCTTTGGCTGTGCCATTTTTTATCGGTCGGGGACATATTACACAGGTCGAGCGGCGATACTGCGCGTACAGTAAGCAAAGCACTGCTATGGATTAGTCAATTCCCACCAAACGAAGCACATATGAAATTTTATCTGATAAGGACCACGACACGACTACCATGCACAACTCGACGTCACAATATTCTCCAAGTACCGATGACACTGGCAGAGCAAACAGCATGTATCCGTATCTTGAAGACACAATCAGTGACCAGCCTCACATTACTTCGACCCAATGCGCCAGTGAATACCCCCCAAGCGACCAAGTGATATCTCCCACTAGGGCATACTTCGTACGGAGCCTTGCGCTGCTGTGCGCTTGCTCTTTGAGCATTGGAAGCCATTAGTATATTACTTTCCTTCATTATAGCCTCGAGCTCACATCTGAGCAGCGCATCGTACACCCTCGCCCCTCTCAAGTCCCGGCTCTCTAGAGAGCTTGGGACCTCCAACACCGAATTCGGCCTCTTAATATCTGCTTTCAGCCTCAATGGCACTTGGACTCCTCTCGTTGGCGGAATGTTAGCCAGCAAACTTGGAACCACACTTGCCAGCATTTTTGCAACCGGAATGGTTTTCCTCGGTAAGTCCCGGACGACGTTGACGTTTTAACTATTTCTCACGATCAACACAGGTCAACTGCTTCTTGTCTTTGGAGAGAGCTTGAAGGATGTTCGTCTAATGACATTTGGCTTGTTCATCTATGGCCTTGGTTTGGGTCCACTCGCAGTTGTTCAAGAATCAATCATCGTGCGATTTTTTCACTCACATGGATTAGGCACGTCGATGGCGATAGGTCTTGTTGCTGGAAAGTGCGCGTCGTTTCTAGCAGCGCGTGCTTCCTATCCACTCTCTGTTGCTTTTGGGAGCCACGCACCATTTTATGCTGCGGCAGCATTGACGGGCTTCTCTTTCATCATCAATATTGTCTACATGTTCTCATCCCACTGGCTGGTCAGAGGTTCTGGGATAACTCTCGAAGCCTCCGAGCTCCGGCATGAGGCCCGTCGACGCGCTGTTTACAGTATCTCTGAGGCGATGGCTCTCGAAATAGTGGCCAAAAAACGCCATGTAAGCCTGAAGGAGATACCATTACTTGGTGATGTGTTCTGGGCGTGAGTCTAGTTCTCTCCTAACTTGTATCTTTGTTGACCTCTCGGAAGATATATCGGCCTGAACGTGCTTTGCGGAATATTGTGGTCACCATTCACTCACCTGGCTGCGTAGGGCCGATGCCTTCCTTATGACGCTGCTTGCTCATAACTCTATCAGGGGCCTGCTCGAGCAACGATATGATCTAAGCGAAGCGACCGCCAGTGTGCAAGCATCATACCTTCTTGCTGGCAGCATAATTCTGTATCCTGCCGTGAGTTACATAGAAACAACTTTGCAATACGGCCAACCTTTACCTTTATGTGGTAGTGCGGATACTTGGTAGATCGCATCAAACACCCGAGAGCCACTACACGGATGTTTATGCTGTCTTCTCTTTTGACCATGTTCTGTTATGCATGGCTGGCAATGCCTCCACAATGGACAAGAAGTGCCATTCCTGGAGTGATATCTTTTTCTGGTGGATTTGGATTTTCTCCGCGTAAGTTCCACACTTCTTCGCACTGCTGTGCTGACCCTGCAGTAGTCTTGTTGGTGGTCATCGTGCCCACTATCGTTCCTCTGAAGTATGTCTCCACAACTTTGGGCGTACACAAAGCTGTAAGTGACACGATGTATCGTACTATCCAGATGGTCATCTGCCCTCGTCGACAGTTGGAGCACACCGGTTCTACCATATTTCAAACGCTTGCTGGAATTCTGCTTGACAGCAAAAGTCCAGACCATGGATCGAATCGGCCCAGCATCCAGTATCTCCTCTACGCGTTTCTGTTTTTCAATGTTTTACAACTGGTCAGTTTGAAAGGCTTGAGTCACCTTGACAACTACCGGAGGCGAAGAAGAGCCCAAGATCCCTCTTACTCCGATGATTTACTTTCTTCGTCAAGCTCTGACTCCAATGCTTCTACGCATGATCTTCAAGAGTCTCTTGAAGCGGCTCAGACAGTTGAGCGGGCGCCGCTGTTATCACACCATGGCAGAGCTTCCTGGGATCCTATACATCATAATGTTTTCAGGTGGTCCGAAAAACGTCGAGGTCTCCTCTACGCCTGGCTTTCGGGTTTACTCATCTGCTTCGCGTGGGTTCTATTCTTGGGTACTGCATGGTTGCGGTTACGCTCTGCGAGAGAGAGGGGTGAACAGTAAATTACACATGCAATTAGTGCTTAGATGCTGTCAACCATGTACATAAGTATAGATACACAAGCAGGTCGTTGGTATCTATTGTCTCATCTTCGTTTAATGCTCACCAACCAGTGACCCTTGTTATTCCCAACTTCCGTACAATCAGAAGACGCTGTAGTAGAGGCGGTATCCTTAAAGAGATCGACCGATAATGGGGACATTAGGTCAGGGTCCGGTCTAGGGTGTGGACCGCAAGGCATTTGCACATGTGTTCTTCTTCCTTTTCTTCGGTCAACAAGCGTAATTGGCAGAGTTGCGCGCCATCGTTCAACCATAAGTCGGGTCTCGGCTGGGTCCCTCGGCTTGATGTACGGTTCTGACGACAGATTTTCGTCATCCCCTGCCTCAGACATGCCTAGTGGAGCACACGCATTCACACGGGCAGACGGCGAAACGTCTAGTAAGAAGATTTCAGGTTGGAGGTGTCTTTTAATTTGAAGAAATGTCTACCATCGCTCTGTCCTGCCCAACTCGACAAAGATTCTTGAATGGTATCTGGACCACACGTGTCAGATGGTGGTATGCCAAACTGACCCATCACATATTCAACCGGTTCCGGTAGCTACGATGAAGGATAAAAATGCTACTTGCGACGAGAAGTCGGATCCACTTACGCTTGGGGGGGAATAGCCATCGTCGATGTCGAGTGCAGAGGCAAGCCAGTATAAGATGGCGTGCATGACAGTAGGCTGCCTTGCCCGCGCATCGAACGGTGGTGAAATATAGGCATTTGTCCATCCTGGTGATTCCGTTGGCAAAGAAGAGAAGATAGATGTGAACACATTACCATCAGAAAAGACCCCAAACGTCCACTGTTGATAAGACGTTATAATAAAGTAGAAACACTGTTTGCGGACACACAGGTCCCAAAGCTAGGACGAATGAGTTTTTATCAACATTCAAGGTTAGTTATGAACCTTGCACCAAAGACGCTCTTTTCCTCGCAAGCGGGTGTTGCCGGCAGGCAGCTAGGATGAGATCAGTTTTCCGTACCTGTGGTATTCTAGTCACGACTTACGGATTGCAATTCGGTAAATTGCCACATATCCTCAGTCGAAAGTACCCAAGGGGGCTGACAAGCAACAAGTACAGAGTTCGAAGCAATTTCTGCGGTTGACGGGCATTCTGTGCGGGTAAAGTAAAATTCCTTGAAGATGTGATCATCATAGTGTGGCTGCGTTTCTGACATGAACCCCCAGTCCTTTGTTTGAGGGTAAAGAATGTGTAATATGCGTTGCACAGTCCTCAAGGGGAAATGATCAATCCAAGCCCACAGTCTGAAAGGCAATTTCAACGAATCATTCTACAGGTACGAGTGAGAATGGCATGACATACCGATTAAACTCGGTCACTGGCGCAGGTAGGGTCGAACTTATTCTGAATTTCCGAGCTGAAGGCACAGTCAAAACTTCCCCGGTTCGCTCATCTTGATCTCTCAAACTCAATCCAAGGGATGCATCTGGTACGTTTGCCATGATCCCTAAAGAGGTCACCGGCGTCAGCATACGTTACATACTAAGTGCATCTCAAGGCTGACAGTTGTTAACCAGGTTGTCAAAGGCATCCTCTAAAGATTGGATCGATGTAAGGTGCCTTTCTTTCCTAAACCGAGTAGAAAGCGTGTTGCGATGACTTTTGTGTCCGGATGGCGGGAGGGAGCCTAATGCCTCGCGTCCGTATTTCAGCTCCGGGAGTACTGCATCTTTCATGTAGCCCCGAAGGTCATCGATACCCCACCAAGCCATAGTACCCAGGCCGATTGTATGCGTGGAATGGGGGATGTCTTTCGGAGAAAAGGGTAAGGGAGCGTAGAAGGCAACTGCGAAGTATATCGACAACCTGCATCGTGCAAGCACTTAAATATTAGTAGCAGGGACCTTGACAACCGGGGAATACAATAACTTTTCCCTATTGTTGATCACCGTTTCTTACTCGTACGAATTTAGACATCGGTAATTCCCGTCAAGCCGGCAGTTTCCGATACAGTCCATCCTCGAGCCAAGCCTGGTGGTCCCCGCAGCCATCGCGTCAAGGACCCGCTCAAGAGGTGCGTTCTCGTAACTTTGGACATCTGTCCGCTCTGTGCATACTTCCAGCCCATCGCTCTTTGAGACAAGCGCTAGGTCTCAAAGAACAAGGGTGGATGTTGTTGCATTCGCTCGGATGCCATTCTGACCGTTTTCACCAGCTTCAAGATGGGTGCATACAAATATATCAGCGAATTGTACAAGAAAAAGCAGTCTGACGTACTGCGATTCCTCCTTCGCGTTCGGTGGGTTTAATGGAAAGGCATTCGTTCGATCACTCGTTAACTGGAAATGATACAGATGTTGGGAATACCGTCAGCTGAACGTTATCCACCGGGCATCCCGCCCATCTCGTCCAGACAAAGCGCGCCGTCTGGGTTACAAAGCCAAGCAAGGATATGTTATCTATCGTGTGCGTGTCAGACGGGGTAACCGCAAAAAGCCTGTGCCGAAGGGTAATGGCCCCATCTCTGGTGTGCTTGTAGTCGCTCAAAATGCCCCTCAGGTGCTACCTATGGCAAGCCCGTTCGTCAGGGTGTCAATCATCTTAAATTCCAGCGGGGCTTGAGGAGTGTCGCAGAGGAACGCGTTGGTCGCCGTTGTGGCAACTTGCGCGTTCTGAATTCGTACTGGATTAATCAAGATGGTGTTTACAAGTACTATGAGATCATTCTTGTAGATCCCAGCCACAAGGCAGTAAGGACCTATGTAATCCTTCCTGCCACCACGCTGACCACTAGATTTAGATTCGTCGGGACCCTCGCATCAACTGGATTGTGAAGCCAGTACACAAACGCCGCGAGGCCCGCGGACTTACCAGCATCGGAAAACAGGTTTGTTCCTGACATTTATTCAGAGCAACGATGACTGATACCTTGATCATACAGAACCGCGGGCTGGGCAAGGGTCACCGCTACAACCATACGCCAGCCCGTTCGACTTGGAAGAAGCACAACACCCTCAGTCTTCGCCGCTACCGGTGATTCCATGTACCACTGTCCCCACCTTGTTACAGTTCATGTTTGGTATGGTTGTATGCCTTGCGAGTTGCAACTTGATGAAAAACCACACGCGTCTTTATTTGTGTCATGGCTGTGTGAGAAAGTTGGCTTCTTAGTGGAGCTCAGTGGCCGCGTGTTCTTCGCGTGTACGCCAATAATAAGTTACGACACTTGGCTGCGGTGTACCGGAGCTTTTAAGTTGTACAGTATACCGTGGAGAGGAGACGAACATCATTCTCTGAAGCCACCACCGAATACCAGGTCATGAACGGACCACAATTATTCCGTTTGCTATTACATACCTTCTCGATGGTATCACTGGCGCATGCAGGGCTCATGCATACACTCTTCCCGCATTCATCCGGGCTCGATAGAACACATATTGGTCCCTCGAAACGCGCCTCCAACGAGAGCACAACGCTATGGGTGATCCAAGATACGTATGAAGGGCCGAGTTTTTTCAAGTGCGTCGACATACATTCTCGTTTGAGACTCCTTCACAGTGCTAATGGAGTTGTGTTACACAGTACCTTCGACTTTTACACTGGTGCGGATCCTACCAAGTCCGTGCACAGCCTTCTTCGCGGATTCACTGGCACTAACACATGACCCACGTAGCGGACTAGTGACGTGAGTTCGAATATCCATGAGTTGATATGAAACAAAGCATGTCCCAGCTTCGTCGATCAACAGAAAGCATTCGCCGACAGCCTAGCGTACGTAACATCCGACAACAAGGTTATTATGAGAGGTGATAATACCACTCGGCTTGCGGAGGGTGTCAACCGCAACAGGTAATCATCCACGGGAGCTTGAAGGCTTTCTTACGCTTCATGAACCATTCTAGTGTGCGTATATCCAGCCAAGCTGCATACAACACTGGTCTTTTCGTGTTGGACCTCGATATGGCACCCTGGGGATGTGGTCCGTAATTTTATTTTGCTCATACGCGCTTTCCGCCGACCTGTCTTATAGGTGTATGGCCCGCTTTTTGGTATATCATATTGTATTCCTATCAGCTATTCTTTCTGACATCATATTACTACTAGGACCTTGGGAGATGGCACTTGGCCGCAGGTACGTATACTGGCTGACTTGAGATTTTCTTGACTCTGCTGAAGAACGGCGAAATAGACATTATCGAGGGCGTACACGACAACGAACACAACCAAGTCACATGGCATACTGCGCCAGGTATGGCCAACAAAAATTAGCTTCATCTTTATTAACCTTCGCGAAGGATGCAATCTGACGACCGCAACTAATTTCACGGGCACAGTCGTAGTAGGTCATCGTAGTTTACGCTGATTGATCAGATGGACTAACGTTACTCAGCAAACTAATGGCATGGACAACTTACAGTGCGATGGACTGATCAATAATAATGCTGGCTGCGGAGTCATAGAATGGAGCAGGGCGTCCTATGGTCCATACTTTGATTCGCAAAGTGGTGGTGTGTTTGCGATGAAATGGGATTCAAGTGGGATTGCAGTTTGTCAGTTCATGGCGGCTTAGATGGTTCTTTGAGGTCTGACCTTGATTCAGGGTCGTTCTATCGCGCTGCTGTTCCCCAAGACATCACATCGGGTTTACCAGACCCATCGAACTGGGGAGAGCCGGTGGCGGCGCTCGTTCCAACGAATTGCAATATTTCGCGATCCTTTTCTAACCACTCAATCGTCTTCGGTGCGTCTTCCAGACTCTTTCATACTTTTCCAGCTCACTTTATATCTAGATATCACGTTCTGCGGTGAGACTTCTGGCTTAGCATATCAAGGCGGTCCTTCGCTGATTCGTCCAAACAAGGTGACTGGGCCGGTAATTCCTATTCTACTTCCGGGTGCCCCGGAACTTGTAGCGAGATATTGACGGACCCGTCGAATTTCGTGGTGAGTACTGTAATTTGCATTCCAAATCCTCGCCTTCACGGTCCATTTACAGAATGCATCATGGGTTATCAACTCCCTTAAGGTCTACAAGGCAGCAACTTTGTCTGGTGGTGCCTCAAGTTCAGCACCACGAAGCTTCTTTGTTCTTCCTTTAACTCTGCACATTGCAATAGCTGTAGCTGCCATGCAGATCTTGCTATCTTCTTCTTTGCTATAACTGTCTACGAACGATTGTGATCACGCGGACACGACATTGATTTATTTCATGATGATGACATCGGATAGCATGTAGTCTGGTACTTCGTGTATATACTTCTTAGCACATAGATAAGGGTGAGGTGATCCCCACTACAATTTCAACTCCCGTGGATCGTCTGTGCCTCCAAAATCAACTTCAGCGAAACCAGATTTCATGGGAGTAACGCTGGCATGCCCCATTTCGAATGCCCAGCCATCTGTCCCTACGGGCACAGTCGACAAATCTGGGTTGATAAGAGGCTGGAAGTCAGGAGCGAATTTAAACACGAGGTAATTCGCCTGAGCTGCGCTGCCAGCGTTATCTGGAAGTAGCTCCTTCTGAGATCCTTGAACCGTTGGGACATGTTTGAACAGGCGGCCGTACGAGTTGCGCCATGTGCGCGTCCAGTATACTTGTAAACCTTCAGGGTCCATAAGCTTATGGATCATGGGAAGGTTCACATTGTACAAGTCAACCTCGCCGTCGCCTGTTCCACGGGGATCTTTTCCCCAATTCGTCCATAGATATTCCACGATGCGGATAGAAAGGTTATGTGCAGGCTCATGGAATATGATGGGTATGGGACGGAGCACGGTGCCATAAGAGATCGCGATGGCAGGTGTGCGAGAAAGTGCAGCAGACATTGCTGCACCGACAGTACCTGATGAGAGGGAGAACGCGGCTGTGAGGCGTGATGAGACCGCTTCCTGCGAATAGAATGGGCCAATAGCCAACCTGATATATTTCTACCGAAGTTTGGTCCTGAAATCTGGATTGGGTTGACGGTCAAATATGATACGTTTGGAAATACATGCACATACAACGAGATCGATCTCTCCGGGATATAAATTGTGGAGGGCAACGTTGGTACAGGTCGCAGGGGTCTTGGGAACATAACGCAACATGAGCCTGAAATTACAGGACGACTGATGAACGCACACTGTCCAGCAGAATCCACTCCGCGACCTCTTGCTCCTTTAACGGCCTGGGGGTATCTGATGTTTCGCCCTCTACACCATCTACAGATTGATGAGTGGGAAAGTTAGCGGTACGGAAGGATAAATCGACCTGGCCATCTTGGATAGAAATATCTGCCTCGGGTAACTTCTTTGATATGATATGCTTTTCCTATATGCTTGACATTGAGATGATGACGTTCGAAATATAATTGAGGGTGTCCATGTCACACTGACCGATCCAGGACTTCTGCGAACTTGGTATGACGACTCTCACGTTCCATTCTATAAGTACGACGCTTCAGCCATCGTTGTGACATAAGAGGTCGTCATGGATGCCAAGGAAGGATGGGAACACTCACTGAGATGGTTGGTGAGGTGCTGATAGAGACCAAAGATGTAAGGTGACTCTGCACCCGGTGGGCCATCATCATTCTGGGTAGTAGGGGGATGAGTGGCCTGGCAGTGACGGCAGATACGGGAGGACACTGACGACGAGTAACACTCTGGGGGTGCTGAGGGACATATGATCGCCGCTGCAGCGAGATGGACTGAGATGCAGGGTTGCCAGCGACGGACGTTTGTGATAAGTTAGTTCCCATAATTCAAAAACAGACAGACGGATCGTCTTCGCCGTCGTTTCTGAGCGATTTGTTTACCCGCCCTGCGACTCAACGCCGCTCGCTGCTCTGCATGATCGCCATCTGAACCTGCCAACATGTCTACGACGCCTCACTCCTTACCCGCCATTCCGACACTTCCCCCCATAAAGATGAACGACGAGAGCGACTGCGATTCTTTTCATTCACACCACTCTTCATTGTCCGCCACCCCACTCGATGGAACCTTCCCAATCGCAACCCGTCCAGCCCCACTTGCCCTCCCTTCCTCCACTTATCACCCCCCACAACAAAATCTACGCAAGTCCGTCTCCGTCGATTCTTTCATCAGCTACGAGCGAGAGAACTCATCTACCTCATCTACTTCGCGGCCTCCTCGGGCCACTCACGCCCCAGCTGGTCCATCTGGAACTCGCAGGACAGACCTGTCTGTCGATTCCGCACGTCGCCATGACGCCGAATCCGTCCCGTTGTACGTTCGGACTCGTGGCACAAGTATGAGTGCCAGGAGCGACGGTCACAAGTCTGCCGTGGAGCAAAACTTTGAATCCGAGTCCTGGCAGCCTCTGAAAAAGGTGGGCGATAAAAGTAGGAGGAGCTCAGTAAAATACAAAGAGCAAGCGCGACAATCCCGGCGTCCCGGCGACCTGAAACTTCCTGCCCGTAACCAATTACCAGTCGTTCCGGTGAATAACATACCAAACCAATATCCCCAACCTGTGCCACGTGATGATACTCGACGGTTGCATTCCACAACATCCCTCCAGTCCTTCTCGAGGCATTCTTCCCTCACAGACGTCATATCTGGCCGTGTCAGGAGCGGCAGCCTTGGGCTGCAGGCCAACTCTGGAGGTAGAAGCTTACTGACCGATATGGTTCAGCCAATGGTGAGGAGTCAGCTCGGTCGATGGATTACCAAGCGAAACTGAGACAATGTAGTCGTTTCCAAAAGAAATTTCCATCGCTGTCGTCGGGACGCCTGGGTGCGGAAAGTCCACGTTCGTCTCAGAAGATGCCAGAGCTTATGGTGTCGAGGACTTCACCGCACTGTTCGCCATGTCTGGAAGTTCGATTCCTACACCCTTCCGTTGTAAGCAGTAAATGCATTCCTTCGTTTGGTCTGACCCTCACGCTTTTCAGACACCAGGCGGCTTGACTGGGTAAAGCAAAGGGAGCCACCGAATGTCTCGATCGTGATTCACGAATTGGACATAACAAGACTGACTTCGCCCCCTCGCGTGGATGGTATCTTTGTGTGTTATGACAGCGGAGATGTATCATCACTCGTGCCTGTCTCCAACTTTCTCCGTGCGTCAAATTCGGTACTTCGGCTTTCTGTTCCGATAACTAACTCACCACTCACTTCAAGGCCTGATACGTCCGATGAAGTATTCCATCATTGCAGTTGCTCTGAAGTCGGATCTCCCTGTGGCTGTTGATCCTCAGACTTCATTAAGTTTATTCCAACAGCATGATGTTGGCCTGGTACAAGTAAATCATGTCGGAGACATAGGGAAAATGAGAAAAGCGTTCAAGTTTCTGTTGATGTCTATCCTTAGAGTGCCAAGTAAGTGTTTGGATGTTTGGATGATGCAGTATATTCGGCTTTAACCGTGTTGTACAGATACTGACCTTCGAAATCCTGCATCACCGGAAACGTTAGTTTCCCCATCCCCTTTTGAGAGTCGAGGCTCAGCATCAGCAACGCCTACTGCGTCTTCTTCCGTACCGTCTGTCCGCACTACGTCCCAGGCCAGCTCTTTTCGACTTTCTCCTATATCTAACCTCCCATCATCGCCTCCTCCGCTGGCAACGTCTCCAACACGTGCCCGCTCAACATCAGATTTGTTTTCAGAACACGAGAAAGCGAAGTCTCGCACTTCAAACGAACGGAAACTATCAAATGCACGTAGCGTCACTAGCCTCGTAGCGAGCAACAACCCACAGCCACCTTCCGTTTCATCTTCACAGCCAGTAAAAGGCGATACACTTGAGGATGATGGCCGTCCGAAAGAGAAAGAATCGTGGGTGTGCATTTTTTGTACCTTGCTTTCGGCTGAGCCGAGTGTTGAAAAGTCGATCGGTCCAATATGCCACTCTGGACGAGCTCCTTGACAAGCTCCTATTTCTTGCAGTCAGCGGGGATGGTCAGCTCCCAGATGATACAACCGTATTCCATCTGACGTTGATATTCAGATCCGACTTTCATTGCGCATTTCTTGCTCACTTATCGGAGATTTGCTAGCCCTCGAAGTATCTTGTTGGCTATGCAGAAGCGCATGCGACAACTTGATAATTCATTAGGCGATCCCATGTTTGCTAGTTATGCACAAATGAGGTGAGTGAGTGAGTAGCTCGCTGCAAGCCATCTGATCACCCCCTGCAGGATTTGTCATCTACTTGAGACTTGGGTGCATACTTATCCCCAGGATTTCGCTGCACCGGGTGCAGCAGGTGCTTTGAGCGCTTTGGTGAAGTCCATCATTGGGAAGACTTATCTATTACATTACGGATCCGACTTTCTCTCTTTTCTGGAACACCTCCCGAACATCATTGACTCCGATTCAGCTTGGGCACACAAGGCTGACCACCTGCTTGACGATGCAGATGATCCCTACAGTATTTCGGACGGCGAGGATGAATCGCTCGCAGTAACCACAGATTCAGCGTTGTCCAACCTGTCCTCTGCAGCACCCACCCATGGGGATTTGACTGGGTCGAATTCAAGAGAGCGTAAACAAAGCCTACCTTTGAGCGCAAAGGCACTGATCATGCCCATCACCTCGTCGCACCCATCTGACGTTACCGAGATATCACCGAAGCAACTCCTCAAAGAATTGTATCGCCAGTCATTAGAGTTACAGAACTACGATTGTTCCGAGATCGCTGAAGAGATTACTCGTGTCGAAGCCAAGCTGTTTATGGATATAGAGGTTTGCCGTTTTGCAAGATATACTGTGTACCTTTTAACATTTTGACATTGACCTGGCCATAAAGCCAAGGCATTGGCTCCGGTATACGCTCATTCCTGGTCGCAAAGATCCCGAATCTGACTCTATTTCGCGGTTTAATGCTATATCAAACCATCTTGCGGACTGGCAAGTGTTAGATGTGTATCATGTCCACACCTAACATTTCCGTAGGGTTGTCTCTCTGATCTTGTGTCACGACAAACCCAAAAATCGAGCGAAGCAGATTGAGAAATTCGTTGATATTGCGCACAAGCTTCGTGCTCTGAATAATTACTCTGCCCTCCGCGCCTTCGTTGCCGGAATAAACAATTCAACTTTCCAAGGCGACGATACGATGGAGATGTTCAAATCCAAAACGCCAGATCACTACAAAAATCTTCTGTCATGGGATGTCTTGCTCCAACACAGGGGTGCTCACCAAGCCTATCGGATGGCATTGAAAAACACCAAAGGAGCCTGCATTCCTGCTTTGTGCGTGACTATACGAATGACTGTAAGCAGCTGAAAACAGATATCTGGCAGGGAAGTACATATGTCGGATCTCATCCGTGCGCATGAAGGAAATCCAGACTTCAGCGCCAGTGAGGCTAACAAAATTCACTGGGGCAAGTTCAACATGTTTGGAAGATTCATCCAAAGCACAACCCATTGCCAATTGCAGTGTCAAACTACACCCGACTACAACTTCCCTGAGCGACCAAAGATTAGGAATCTGGTATTCAATGAGTATGTGATGCCGGAGGAGGTTAGTATTCTTCGATTTTTGTCCAGCATCATCGAGCTGAGTAAGTCTACAGATGCAGGTTTCCAGAATGGCCCCAGTTTCAGATTCGGATGTTGTTGATGAGCCATTCAGACCAAGCCTGCCTCGGTCGATCTCACGAGACGACGGGCTCTTTACACAGGGAAGAGACACTGCTCTCATTCGCAGATTATTCCAGTGGTGATTAACCCCTGCTTGTACTCGGAGATTTACTGTTATATCGCCAGTTCTTCTGTCTTGATTCTTTATTGTGTTGTCTAACGTCTATCATCGGATACCCTTGTTGCATACGTACTACCATCACTGACTAGGTTGCTTTACCTGACCTATTGTATGATATTATGAAATGACCACCCCAAATTATTCTTCGACGCGATATAGACCCTGTCGACATTGTTTGGGATGCAATTGTTTCGTGACACCTTGTTAATACAAGCGATGGTTGATCAACGGTAGCCTGGACCTTCTGCCTATTCCGGGAACAATTGACGTTGCACAACAAGCAACCCCAATTCAGGTTCCCCGTCGCCACAACGCCTGCATAAAAGCCGCAGCCTTCACGATGGACAATCCATATCCTATATTACATCCCATTTTATTCCTCAGACCCTGCGGTAACTGGTTTATTCGCAGTCGAATCTTGGAGCAGGACTCACAGACTTGTTCATCACTTCTTGCTGATTCGGATCTCATCACGCCATGCTCGCCAACATCTCGAAAGCGACTACTTTGTACTTCACACCGGTGTTGATGCTGACGTCTTTATTCCTCATACTTTTCGCATACCTTGCGCCAGTGGTTATGCTACATAGCCAAGTATCGCTTTTGACGGTAGTGCCATCCTCGGTGCTCACACAGCCCGGGTCAAATCAAGTGGTGGATGGCCCCAGCATGTTTGTAGGGATGCTAGGTAGGTCTCCGATGCTAGATTTGATGAATAATAACTTAAATAGCCATAGGGTCGTGTGCCAAGCCCGACAATTCAGCAACTCTAATTTGCACATCGCCTTCGATCTCCCCTGTTTACAGTATGTACTTTTTTCTATCGTTTGCTGTTGCATTGATTATAACTTTCATGTGATAGATGCTTCAGTGTTCACCTCGAATACACCTAGCTCTGTATTGGCAGCACCTCCCACGGTTGCACCAGCGTTCCTCGCGACATCGTTGGCGTTTTCTATGATTTTCTTCATCATGTTCACTGGAATCTCGTTTCGACATCTGATGGGCAAGGCAGGAAACGTTTGGGAAAACCCAATGGTGCAGCGTGCTTCTGCCTGGATTGGTATCGGCTCTTTCCTCGTTGGTATGTAGTACAACATCGGGCACTAATATTTCGCACTGAAAATAAATACTTTGTAGGTTTGGCATCTTTCCTCATTATCCGCATCTACTTTGGAAAGGCGGCAAGCGACTTCAACCAAAGCATCCAAGGTCAGGGAGCAAATGGTCCCCAACTCATTGCAAATATTAGCAATGCTTTCACGAGTGAGTTATCACTGAAGCTCTTTCGGATTCTATATGCTTATCTTTATGTCAGTGGTTTGGGTTGGCTATGCATTTTTTGCTGTACCAGTGGTCGTTTCATTGGCAAAGCTACATGTCCTTGCGACAAAATGATTAAGTTTCCAAGCTTAGGGACAAATATTGGGACAATTCGGACACTCTGCTTAGTATATAGCCTCCACATCATGTATTACGAATCTTACGTCGAGCATGCACAAGGCGAAGTTTGGACCTCGCAATGATGTCCTTTGTCTAATCCGCTACACTTTGATCGCCGCTTCAATACTTTGCCATATGTACTTTGTCGGGTTGGTTTTTCACGAGACTCAAAAAATTGCCAACTGTGAGTTCTAATCGTTCTCTTCTGCCATGCACTCGTGATGAGCGTTGTGTAATCAACCACCTGGCACCTCTTAGTCGACTTGATGCATACGGCCTTATGGCCTCTGTATCACTGACATTAACGACACTCTGACTCTCCTTATCTGCTATCAAACCATTCCATTTCGCAGGCTAACACCTCTTTTTTAAGAACTTGCAATGACGCTTACAAGTAGCGGAACTCCGTCAAGCTGATCTAGCTCACTTTAGGGTCTCGTGATGTACCCACATGCACTCCGCTCAGTTGTGGGATGATTGCGTATCAGAATGTCTTTCCCCAACTATTGCGCTTATCTCCTTGACACATGTACGCAATTTGGAGTGTTCCCAGCCATTATACATATATATATTCCAATGATGGATACCCACTGGGTACCTCTGTCGTTGCTCACATCCCCTTACAATGCCATCGTGGTTTGACCTTGCTACTGACAAGAAACAGCGCCAGCAGAATGCGATCCCCAAAGAGTGGTTGATCACTCCTCCGCCAGCAACGACGCTCAATGTGATCGGCATCCCTGAAACGTGCGGCTTATTGACACCACAGGAAATTGCAATCACCAACGAGGATGTCGGTGGTTTACTGAAGAAGCTTGCGAGCGGGGAATGGACCGCCGTCGCTGTCACAACCGCATTCTACAAACGGGCCATAGTCGCCCAACAACTAGTAAATTTCTCCGTGGTTGTGATTCGTCACAGCGGCTAACGTGAACTAGGTGAACTGCTTGACCGAAATATTCGTGGAACGTGCGCTTGCTCGCGCCGCTGAATTGGATGAGGCGTTCAAGCGGACTGGAAAGGTCGTTGGTCCACTTCACGGACTCCCCATATCCCTGAAGGACCAGATATGCATCAAAGGCTTGGAGACAACAATGGGTTACGTGTCCTGGATTGGAAAATACGCAGAAAAGAACGCAGTCCTTGTCGACATCTTGGAAGAATGCGGGGCCGTTCCATTCGTAAGGACGAATGTACCACAGACGTTGATGGTATGCTGGGATTGTTTGGTCTATGGAACTATGATGCTCATTTGAACCCTGATCCAGTGGCCGGAGACTTCCAATAACATTTTCGGCAGGACGGTCAATCCCCATAACCGTTTATTGACTTCAGGGGGTTCGTCTGGCGGAGAAGGTGCTTTGGTTGCCTTGAGAGGAAGCCCCATGGGTGTCGGTTCCGATATTGGAGGGTGCGTACCGCTGGGGCGAGAATTGACGGATCATAGGTTGATCTACTCCCAGCTCCGTGCGGATTCCTTCTACCTGCTGCGGCGTGTACGGGTTACGGCCTTCTTACGGTCGAGTTCCTTACGGTGGTGCTTTAAATTCCCTAGAAGGACAGGATTCCATATTATCCGTATTTGGCCCTATCACCGGCAGCATTTCGGGACTCAAAGCATTCATGGAAGCGGTCATAAAGGCGAAACCCTGGCTCAAAGATCCATTGGCTGTGCGCAAGAAATGGGACGAAGACGAATACCAGCTCAAGGATCGTGACAATGGTCGCAAGCTTTGCTTCGCGATCATGTGGGATGACGGTGTTTGCGTCCCGCATCCCCCTATAACAAGAGCGCTCAAACGGGTCCAAGCAACGCTCACGAACGCTGGTCACAATGGTACGTTAACGTTTCATGCAGTTTCGTCAGATTTTTTTCCGACAGAGTATACAGTCATCACATGGCACCCGATCGAACACAAGAGGCTTGGCGATTTAACGGTATGTGTTGTTGACTTGCAGTTGTCGATAGGTGAGGCGAGACGCCATTCGTTTTAAGAGAGATATATGGGAGGCTGGCGCCTCGGAAGATTTCATGGTGACCGCCTCGGTGAGTGGAGAGCCGATCATCTCCACCATGGTCCCGGACAGTAAAGAAGCTACTGTCGCGCCCTTTCGTCCCAGGAAAGGCGGTCTCACTGCGTACCAGCTCTGGCAAGTTCAGAAAGAGAAAGCAGATCTCCGTGCCTTGTACTTGCAACACTGGAACAACACTGTGGCGAGCACGGGAACGGGGCGTCCAGTGGACGCCATTATCTGCCCTGCTGCCCCTTATCCGGCGACTCCTCATGGGCACTTCAGGTCGGTGTTACTAGCTAGGTATTTTGTTCTCTCACCGATGAATGCGGCCGCAGGTACACAAACTATACCACTGTGTGGAATGCACTCGACTATACTGCGTCGATTTTCCCTGTGACCACTGTTGATCCAGCCATCGATGTAAAGCAGCCTCGCGATAATTTTATCGACGGTTTCGACAAGGAAATTTACGAGATGTGTATGTTCTGCTTTCTACGGCCCGTTACATCTTGCTAAAGGATGGTTAGACCAACCCGAGGTTTTCCGAGATGCCCCTGTCTGCTTACAAATAGTGGGACGCACGCTGGACGAGGAAGGTGTTATCGCAATGACCGAGATCGTCGATACCGCACTCAAGACCACCAATAAGCGGTTGTAGCATGTCATATGGCGTGTAGGACTACAGGTGTAAGAATGCAATCAAAGTTTGGCTGAGTGACGTGACTGCGCTTCGTTCACAAATATGCTCGCAGCGCCCATCCCGCTGCCCACACACATGCTTGTACAGAGTATTCTCTCGTTCCTCCGACGGAGTTCAGCCAACCCGGTTACCACTTGACGCACACCAGCTGCATACGGGTTGAATCACTGATGAAAAGGCTTTGGAGGGACTCACTCATTCCGAGAGGATGTGACACTGCGATCGCGCCACCACTGCGAATATTGATCAGATACTTGTGATAAACGAATGTAAAAATCAAACTTTGGGTTGATCTTGCTCATTGGGATTCCAAGTTCTTCAACGCAATACGCGAACTGCGATGCGAATGCTTCATTTATCTGCACGAGCCGAGCGGTGAACATCCGGGAGTGAAAGGTGGAAGCTCTATACCTCGTAGACGTCGACCTCCTCTTTCGAGAGACCAAACTGGGACAAGACCTTGGGGATAGCTGCAATAGGGCCAACGCCCATGTACCTCGGCTCGACACCTTGATAATGTGCTCAGGCTGCGATGGCAATCGTGCTCGGTCTCGGACCACATACCAATGACTGCACATCCGACCCATTTCGCCAAGATCTCCATGCCCTCAGCTCGTGCCCTTTCTCTTGTCGTAAGGATGCACAGCGCAGCACCGTCACCGATGCCGCTGGCATTACCTGCCGTGGTCGAGTCGCCCCAATCAGGAAACACGGGTTTCAATCCAGTAAGTGATTCCATGGTCACCCCCGGACGGATAGTGTCGTCCACAGAGATGACAGTTCCGCGAATTTCGATCGGAATGATCTCCTCTGTAAACGTACCGTTTGCGAGAGCCTAACGAGGCTCGACTGTTAAAAAAACGAATCAACTTTATCTAATGGGATGGGGATAAGCACCTGGCTGGCTCTGGTGTGCGAAATCAGCGCATACTCGTCTTGCTTTCTGCGCGAGACCTTGTATGTTTGTGCGACCATTTCGGCGGTCCAACCCATAGGCTGAAGTTGTGCAACCTCGATACGAGTAAGAGGGTAAAGCTTTAATCCCGTACCTGGATACAGTCGTGCGCTTGCGAATTGTTGTCAACTGCCTCAGCAATGGCTGGCGTTGGACGGGCACTGGTAGTCCGTTGCGAAAGACGATCACAGACCGCTCGAAGAGACACTCACTTGAGTGTCATGTTCTCGACACCAACGGCAACACCGAGAGATATTTCCTTTGACTTGATTGCGTGCGCGATGTTCCGGATGGCCATGAGACCGGAGGAACACAATCTGTTTACTGTTGATATAGGTACTTCATGGGGTATACCAGCAGCCAAGGCAGCCGCGCGGGAGGCATAGGCAGGAGAAGGTGGATGGCAAGTTCCTGACAACGAATTTACATTGCACACCCCGGAACCTGGAAAAGACCACCTACCAACACATATATCCTCTATTTTCCGAGGGTCAAGCCCTGACTCTTTGATGGTTGCCTGCAGGAAGCGATAAGCACCAGGCTGTTATGGCGCTGTTCGCTGAACGCACCTTGAGCAAGGATTGCATCATCTCATCGACGGGCGAGTCTTTGAACTGGCCCTTTCGGTGCCTGCCCATCGCGGTACGCTTTGCAAACGTAACAACCACATCGTCTGGATGCTCCACCAAGACAGCAACAAGGCCTTGTGCTGCGTGCGTGGACATCGGTCGCATTACAGGGATAGAGCGGAGCGCAGACACAAACATGAAGGTGTCAGCTGAGATCCGGCTCCTTGCTCAAAGGTTTCAATGGCTCTTTACACCGTTTCACGGGTTCTCAGGGTCTCATGATGAGCGTCTACGCGGGGATAACGATCGTCTATGTAGTATTTTCGTGATCACACGTCTTACAACCCGATAACTAGCACATCTCCGGTCACGGTGTAACTTGTTGTCCATCGGACCGAGGTCATACATATGGGTTACCTTTCGGGCCGAATCAGTGCGTTTGACGGGTGACTCCCGGAGCTAGAATACAGAGTTAAACGAAGTTCTTGTCCTGGATCGTCCGGAGAGACCTACGTGAATGTCACTATGGCGAGGGCCTGGTCGCTGTCTTAGACAGAGTGCCGCTAGATGGCTGCTTGGATTGTTGTCTGAAATTTGCAATGATGGTATCGTAACAGGTTCTGCAGGCGCGATGGGCAAGCTTGGCTTCTCCACAAGCTGGGCAGTTGACAATGTCTACAAGGGACAGTAGTCAGAGACAAACGGCAGTGAGAGCAGAACGTGACATGCTCTGCTTGTCTTTGAGCCCCTTGTTGGCACTGCGCATCGATTTTCGGGAATGGGAGACTTTGCTTTTGGGTACGGCAAGGACTATTGCGGGAAGGAGGTCAAGGAGGGGCTGGAGAATAGGTAGGGCTAGGTTGAATGGTGCTTGTGACCCAAAAATTGCTGGCGCCGACGTAAGGCGCATCCATGGTAGACGGAACGTGGAGAAAAATGAGCGGGTTTGGTGGAGTGCAAGAGCGGCCATGGCGAACAAATGTTCAGAAACAAGTGAGGAAGTTGTTGCTGTTGCTGGGTGAGATTGTGGCAGCCACTTCAAGTCTCTCCGCAACGTCCATCATGTTCAGGCTCACGCGCCCTGTACTGCGCCAAGTTGTCAAGAAGACAACGGGGATCACGGGTCTCGCAGTACACCTAAATCCGCTCCCGGAGCTCACAGAGACATACCAATCCACGCTTTCGGTGTTATCTTCGATACCTCCGACGTCCGTCTACAGGCAGGGTGTCGAGGCTCTTACGAAACACAAACTCAACATCGTGCAGGGTGCAAATGGAGACATAGCTGCCGTGGAGAAGCAGTTGGACGAGGGACAGATTGAAGAGTCTCTGGACATTGCAAAGGACGAGCTGAAACTCACTCAGAATATGTTGGAGTGGAAAGCGTAGGTGACCCGTGTTCGTGTGCTTACACAGGGTTGATTATCACACAGTTGGGAGGTACTGGAAGAGAAGCCACGAGCAGGTCAATGGGAGTACTTTGGGAACGAGTCGAGACCAGTGTCATGACCATGGCGGCGGCGAGAACTAGACTGGGACTTCAATGCATGTTGGTACAACTACTGCGATAATCAAAAGACCGTTAGACGTGGTCCAGTCCATAGAGGGTTGAACGCAGGGAAGTTCGCGCAAACGCCCGACTAGTTGCATACATCGACGGGATAACTCGGCTGAGGAATTTTCGACCAGAAATCATTGGGTGATATCTATGTACAAGCAAACAGCGGGATGTACATACATATGTGGAGCAATCATCGAAGATTTTTTTTGCCTCGATACAACACAAAAGCAAGGAATACCATCATTTGAATTCAGTTAGCTATGACTACACCAAGGACCAAACCATAACCTGTGGGACAAAGGAGGACATGTCGGGGGCTGTCTGCAGCCGTTTGCCTACGAAAGAGAAGGGAAAGCGGTCTTGTCGTCGACATCGATGGAGGCGGTGCCATTTGCGCCACCACGTCCCCTGCCGCGCCCACGACTGCCACGGCCTCTGCCCTCGCCTCTGTCACCGCCGCGACCACGACCACCGCGTGTAGGACGTTCAAAGTGGGCATCGATCTCGAGGAAGACTTTTTCTTTCTTTTCGACGCGTGCTTTTGGAGCGGTTTTTGTCTAGGAGGCGGCGTCAGAGATGGGAATGGGGATATGGATGTGGACGAGAGAGACCACCTTTCCAGAAAAGTAAGTTTCGCCTTCGCCTTTCTCGAGGCGGGTTGCGCCATCCCAGATGGTGTCCCCTACACCTTCATTGGCCTTGCGAGTCTCGAGCTTTGGGAAGAGAGCGGATTCCTTTTCCTTCTGCTGTGCGAGGTACTGGTCAAGAGTGAGCGTGTTGTCCTCTTCTTCTGGATCCCGATCTTTTCTGCGAATACCGTCTGGTTTTTCAGCTTCGGGTGGTTGTTCTGGAGCAGATTCTTGAGGAGAGGCACCCCAGTCGTCGGCGGCGGTGTCTGCGGGAGCAGCCCAGTCGTTCAAGCCGCCGCCACCGCCGCCGGACTCTGCTGCGGCATCGAAAGCAGCGGCTTCTTCTACCTTTAGTTCAGTGTTTCCGTCGTCGCCGCCCCATACGTTGTGTATTTTCTTGTCAGAGTCGCTGCGAGGGGGTGAGGGAGGGAGAAGGAAGAAGAGAAGAGGACGCACGTCTTTCCGGTGGCGCTATGCCTGTCAAAGGTGCGGCCCCTGCCACGGTATGCGCCACGACCTCTGCCGCGGCCCTCTTTGCGTTCACCATCGGCTGTAGGGGGATAAGGAGAGATAGAGAGAGAAGAGGGAGAGGGACGGACGGCGTCTCTGCTTGGTGTCCGAGGCGACGGGTGGATCCTCGGATTGGGGTTCGCGATCAGAGTTTTGGCGAGCACCACCGCGCTGGTAGTATCTGCCTCCGCGTGTAGCAGGTCCACCCTTGGCCCGCTTTGCAGAGGCAGAGGGCTGCTGGGCGGGTGGAGCGGGTGGAGGAAGGGGAGACGGTGGACGAGCGTCCTCCTCTGTGTGTGTGTGAGTACGGGGAGAGGGATGTAAGGGAGGACTGACCGTCGAGGATGGCAAACGGGTTTCGAGTGGCCACCGACATGGTGGTGGACAGGGACGAGAGCCGTTGTCGATTACTCCCCCACCACTCTCCGGGGTCCAGCTCAGCCACACTGTACAGTTCTTGCCACAAAACCAGCCCCAGCTGGCACCCCGTCCTCTCCCCCAACACAACAGGTCAGTTCAATCGCTCCCCTCCTGTTCACCCGTCGTGCTCACCGTCGTCATCAGCCTGCAAAAAGCATCTCGACGAGGACCAGCCCCCCCACTCGCGGGATGAGGCAGGTCGAGGACCTTGAGACCGTTGATCGGCTGGAGAGGGACTGGGTGATGGGACTTGGGTGCGGTGTGTCCGTTGGAGGGCCCTTTGCTGGTCTTTTTCGTTGGATTTCATCGCAATGTCTCGTTGTACATGCTCGCTGTAATTTATTCAATTTGTGTGAATTCTCTCTCTGTTCCTCCCATCATGTCCCCGCGTCGCATGGACATCTCCTCCCTTCTCCGCGACCCTTCCCCGCAACCAGACGACCCTCCCCGTCCCCGCACCATCGACGCCCTCCTCCACCATCCCCCCGCCTCCATCCTCTCCCTCCTCAACGCTCCCCGTCCCTCCCTCCCCTTCCCCCCTCCTCAACACCGTCCCCCCTTTCTCGGCCTCGACGCCCTCGTCCACGTCGCTTCCGAGGAACGCCGCAGGATCACCGCCGTATCTGCCTCTTCTGTTCCAGACAACCCTGCCCTCGTTCACGACAATGACAGACCCTCCAGGCACTACAGCTATCCCCTCCCTTCCTTCCACCGCCATCCCGACCTCCCTTCTTCCTTCCAAGACGGTTCGAGACCCTACAAACGCCCCTGTCCTCCTTCGCCCCCGCGTTCCCCGTCCCCAAGAATCAGTTTCCCACTCATCCCACCCCAGCCCACGTCTCCAAGCACCCGTCCCCACCCATCGGCTAGCCCTTCCAGCAATTACCCGACCCTGCGTCACCAACCCATCCTTCACATGGAACCATCCCGATCCGTCAACGACGCTCGTACCATGGCCCATCCTCCTTCCCTCTCGCTCCAACACACGTCCCCATTCCTACACTCCCTCCACCCCTCTCAACTCTCTGCCCACTCGTCCCCCCGCAATAGTTCTCCTCACCGCCATTCTCCCCAGCTCCTCCGTTCTCAACAACACCATTCTTCTCCAATCCAATCTGGCTCTCTCATGTCTGCACCTGCAGAGTTTGACATGTCTCCGCGATACGGCCATGGTCCTAGGATGGCAGGCGGTATCCAAGTACTCTCCGATGACTCTTCCATGAGAGACCCGCCAAGACTCGATTTCTCAAACTATCAAAGCCCGGGACGTGACTTGTCCCCGGAACGGTTGTTCTCCGACTCGCACCCGGAACATGCAAGGTACGAACCGTCAAAACTCTCCCCTCTCTTTGCGCGGACCTTTTCGCTGGACGATGATAGATATCAACCAAAGGCAACATCTCACAAGGTAGAGGATCAAGAGTGTGCGCTGCCTAGAGAACGTGTACGATCACGTCTTGCCTGTGCCCCATTGGCCGACGTCACGACGGACACCGCCAGAGTCATGGACAAGGAGGTTGGCCTTCCTCCCCAACCTCCCCCTGAGCGCCACCCAATCCGTGTCTGGGAAGAGCAACCGACACCTCGTGAGGTATCTCGACGCGTCTCGCCAGTACGCAAGCCAGACATTTTATCTGGCTTTGCGCAAGTGTGTACGTGGTCGAGGACATGTAGGAGCGGAGATGGTGAGCGACCAGCCAATGAAGATCGTGCAATGATGTTGCCACAGAATGTCGTGGAAAATGGTATGCCGTCATCTCCATTTCGTCTTTTGTTCGTGCTGTCTCATTGCAAGTTTATTAGTTCCTACGCCCTCATTATCCACTTTCAAGGAGTCGCCGCCACCTCGTGAACCAGCAATGGAACCTTTGATACACTCGCAAACACCAGTAGAGGGAACCTGCCTCGATCTCCGACCATTATTACCGATCCCAGTGCAATCTGAGCCACAAGCACACCTTGCGCACACCTCGCTTCTGAACTCCTCGACCCCGTCTGCGCCAGCCTCTCCTGTCGTCGATCTTCACCTCAAGAATTTTGAGACCCAACCTGCACTTGAGCCCGAACATTCCGAAACGCAAGTAGACGCGAGGACCAGTGTCCCGCTCATGCCCTCTGATCCGAACGTTATCGGATTAGACAAGGCAGAACTGGTGCAGGGTGTCATGGACACGGACGCCAGCCTCGTAGTTAAGCCACTCCCCTGCCAGCCGGCTCCGGAACAAGTTCAACCTGTGCCATCCACAGAGCCGGAGACGTCAATTTCAACTCTTGTCAACGTTTCGGAAAGCATCAGTAAGAGTCCTTCGCAATTGGCCCTCCGCATACCCGCGCCAGCTCAGGACGAACACGATCCACCTCTTGAGGAGATACCGACCTCCCCACCAACCCGTTCAGAACCAGCATCCCGTCGATCTCCCGAACCAGAATACACCGCGGAGCGGGGACCCCCTGTTTTAGAGCAAGTCATGATGGATGTAGACGAAGAACTTTTGAGTCTTGTCGAAGACCATCCTGTTTGCGCCGCACCTGCGATGCCGAAGACGCAAATCGACTCGAGGTTACTTCTCCCGGTCATAGCAGGTCAGGTTCCTAAACAGGGCTCTGGTGGGCCATCATCTGTGCCATCTTCCCAGCCTATCCTCAAAGGTCCTCTTATGACAGACGAGGAGAAAGATCGTGCATCCATGCCCCCTCCAGCAGCGCGTCATAGGAAAGTTGAAAAGGACAAGCCTGCCTTGACCGCCGGTACAGCGACAGGAAACAGAAAGAAAAAGGATGGAACATCAAAGGTACGTGTATCGCGCTTCATTATGCCGACCAGTCCTGAAGCCGCCCCTTCGTTCAGCCTGCCGCTAAACCGAAGCACTCTCCCAAGCCGCGGGCCAAACCCGCTCCAAAACCCAAAGCTAGACCCAATGTGGTAGATGCCTCTTTGAAAGCTGGTATTCCGAAAGGCGCAGTAAACATCAATGGCCGATCACGCTCCACCTCTGTCATTCCAGGGGTAGTGGATGATATTATCCCGGAACCGGATGCGGATGACAGGGACAAAGAGGATGACAAACTCTATTGTGTATGCAAGACACAGTATGACGAAGACCGAGTGATGATTGCGTGTGATCGGTGAGCATCGGAATGGATCACAAAGTCTCTTTTATACAACTGAGGTAATGATTGTTAGCTGTGATGAGTGGTTCCATACATTGTGCGTCAATATGCCAGACCTGGAAATTGATCTCGTTGATCAATTCATATGTCCCCCATGTATCCAAAGTGGGTATCCGCGATCTTGTATGCTATCAGTAATCTGTTGAGCTTAAACGGATCACCTCAGAACATTCGCATCTGCGGACGACGTGGAAACGGCGTTGTCTCTTTGGACTCCAACACGAGGACCCTTCGTCGTCCGAAGCATGTCACAAACCGTCACGTGGCGCGTTCTCAAAATATTGCTCTGACGACTGCGGCATGAAGTACATGCAGACACGCATCGCACAATGGGAGAAATCGGGCGGCGTGCGCGATCTATTATGGGAGAGTGTCAAAAACGCCGCGAAACGAGAAGGTGTGGTGATTTGCGCCATGACGAGCGTGCCAGGACCTAAAATGAACGTTGACGGCGACGACTCGGAGTCCAAACCTCTCGATTCTGCAGCGAAACGAAGAGCCGAACGCGAGGTTAGTCGTCTGAACATATCCCTCGAGGAAGTGGTCAAGGAACGCGAGCTCATGAAACATGAATTGGACATTGTGATGTGGCGTGAAAAAGTAGTGGAACTTGCTTCTGAGAGAGCAGGGAATGTGGATGAATGTGGATGGGATCAGAGACTTTGCTATGGTGAAGAGGAGTGGGAGTGGGCAGACTTTGATCTGGAGGTACTGGAGAGCTATGAGGAGGAGCGAATCAAGGTGGAGTCAGGGGACGATGCCATGCCGCTCGATGCCGCCTCAGCCACGCATGGAGAGTGGTGGTGTACGGGCAAGAAAAAGTGTGAACGCCACGCAGGGTAAGCTCCCTACCATTTGTTCCTTGTTCACTTGCTTTGACCGCTTTCAAGCTGGCAGAAACTTCGTGTTGCAGAAGTCTCATTTGACAAAGAGACCAAAGAAGGGATTCTGTTCAAACTTACAACACGCGAACGGGAGATACGTAAACGGATCGAAGACATACTATACCCACAGCCAACGAGCACTTTACAACCCGCTCCACACCCAGAAGTTCAGCTCAATGGATCCGAGAAATCCCATCACACAGTCCTTGTTTCAGAGAGGGGCAAAAAACGGTCATCATAGTTGCATGTACCCTATTAATATTGTTGCACTGGACGCTCCACAACTTGAATAAGCTACTCGAAAATTGCAGCCGCGCCAAAAGTCTCAGAAAAGTCAAGAGTAGAGAGCTGACCGGGACCCATAAGTCAATGCGTCAGTTTCCTCTTGCCTCTAGAACATACAGCCTGTCAGCAAGATCAATGTTTTGATACTTGTCCCCATCAATATCCATCCCCCTCGCCTCCTTCTTTACAGAACCCTTTCTGCTCATACAAAACCTTTGCCTTGAAATCTTCACGAGTTTTCTTCGTGGCAATGTCGCTTTTGTGATATGGGTCCAGGAACTGATAATCGACTTGTCGTAATGGGACATCGTCCTCTTGATCGAGGTCCTGGTATATAAAGTGATCAGTAGACCAGACGAGAGGATACGTACTGGCAGACATACGATTTCCCCCAATAATACCACATTTTCGCCTCGAATGAGGAAGAGACCATGCCAGTGCTCCGCAAACGCGTTACCATGGTATATTCGTTCGACGGTATCCTCCAGTACAAGGTTTGCTATTGCAAAACGCTGAGAGCCTGCAACAAAACGAGCCATGGTTCGTCGACCCACCAAATTGATCATAAGAGCGCAATACACCATGCAATTTTCGACCGTCTCTGAGGATCACCAGCATCTTTCCTAAGCCAAAGTATCATAAACGGAGCAAAGTGATCAAGAAAGTGGCTCAGGGTGTTGGCTGGTGTGGAGTTGACTCGGCAGACGTACTGTCCACACAATCTACCAGGGATCCCGACGTTGTGAATGGGATGAGTGAATCCATGAATTTCCCGTGCTGCTCCCAGGCAGCCAATAAGTAGAGACAAAAGACAAAAGGAACGGCCAGTAATTATTTGGATGGTGGTGATTCGCGTGCTGAATGCGACCCTCAAGCCCAAGATGAAGTAAACCAAAGGCCGTTCTCGAATGGCACGCCACATTGATCTTCATCACGAACTGTGACAGCGAGCTGATATGGCCGAGTCGTTAAGGCGAGTGATTTGAATTCACAACATCACTTGGGCATTGCCCGCGTAGGTTCAAATCCTGCTGTCAGCGAATTTTTTTCAGTGTGCATCGAAGACTCTGCTGCATTCAATGCTGTACTAGGCAGTGCTGGCAAACCACCCGCAATCGTCTTACACACCAAGAACACACTCAACGCAAGATTGTACGCGACACAGGTACCACAGAGAGTAGTCCAATACTGTCAGGATGGAGTTGGTATAGCCGGAACGCCTCTGACAACAAACCCAATTCGACGTTTCCAGTGAGTGGTAGTGCGAACGACCCGCTCGAATAGATCCTCGTCAACATCCGCAACTCGGGAACGCAATTTGCGCTGGCTGAGCCCCTGCCGTATAACATCAAATCGGGCGACCACCTCATCCATTTTTGGGCGCTTGGCTGGGTCTGCTTGAATCATATCGGCAACCAAGGATTTCATGAACTCAAAGCCTCGCTTTTCCTGACGTGTCTTCGGTCAGAGCAAATGCAAAATTCTACCCCAGACAAATGACTGACCCGCAGAAAGTCCATCTTTATAGCGTTGCCGATGTAGAATACATCGGTGGCAAAAGGATCACGGGGCTCATTTGAGTTCTGAAATTCGGGAACCTCCTTGTCACCGCCCCATATTGGTACTTCTCTTGGATCGATATTCGAAGGTTCGTATCGGCGGGAAATGCCAAAGTCAATGAAATAATATTTTGGAGGTCTTTGAGTACGTGTAAAGTGCTTGGCATGACCATTGTAGTCCTTGTTCAAGTCGGTTTCCATGGGATGAAATGACTCAGGATAGAGGCAGGTAGGATCGAGCATGATATTTTTATTCATGCAATCACTGTCAAGATGTCAAGTAAGGAATGGCCATGATCGTCTCACTTACCGATGAGCAACATGATGTTTGTGCATGAACTGAAGGCCCTACAAGATATTTAATACATGTCATTCATGACAGCGAACTTACATTACCTCGAACAGCTGGCGGAAGCACTCCACTGCTTCTCCGACAGTATCAAACCGGGGATTGTCATAAGGTCGGAGCAAAGGCATTACAACGATGACAAATTCCTCGTCACCATCCAGAACGAGAACATCGTAGATAGGGACGCAACGGTTCGCTGGGTGAAAGACAAGGTCTTCAGAAGAGAAATACAACGCGATATCAACTTCGTAAGGGTGCTCCGCTCTTGCAATCTGCTTCAAAGCCACCACTTTACTGTCCGAAATCCGTGTCGCGTCGATGACTTGCCCGTACTGCACCGCAAACCGTTGGAAATCGGAGAGTTGCAGAAAGAACATGCTTACCCGTAACCTCTTCCCGTCCTCACACTCTGCCCAGTCTCTATTCGACGCTGCCCATGAAGGAACCCACTCGGGGGAGTACCGAGGGCGTAGAATATATCCACGAGACTTGAGTCGCTGATAGCGGGCATGCCACCAGATTTCTCTGGGATCCAGTTCTTCTGGACGGAGGTGGACAGTTGTTCCCCAAACCTCAAGCTCCTTCGGGCCACGTTCGATGTACATCACAACCGCGGACACCGTTCTGAGGCTATAATCACAAGGAAAACAGGGTTCCAGCAAGGTTAGCTAAAGCATTATGGACAAACACGTTGTAAAAATATGCACAAACATGCGCCTACCGCAATCCACACATATTGTCGCGGAGCTTTGCGGATATTTGCGCTGGGTGTAAGTAATAACTCAGAAGACGTATCGACAATTACAACAACATCAGCCTTTCTGCCGAATTTTTCTTCCACCTAGCAGGAAGAGAAAAAAAAAATTGAGGGCCGTTCTTCTATTATCAAATAAAACATTGCTGACCCGATACCCTTCAATGGATTCTTTCCCATGCTCTCTGAAATATCTTATCCTGGTTTGATTCAAACTGAATTTTTTCGGGGTGCATATTAAAGGGAAATCCCACTGCCCAGGAAAGAACATCTCCCCTGCTCCTGTGATCTACGGTAGCATGGCTCCCCCAGAACCTACTACGGTGATCGTCCCGCTCAATCTTGGCGCCGCCTCCAAATACGAAGAAGACATTTTTCCTCTTGCATTCTACAATGCTGGAAACGCTATCAGCAAGGGCAGCCTTTTGCTCTCTGCAACGCTGGATGAAATGATCAAGATCGCAGAAATGGGCATCGATTTAGATACGGATAAGCGCTTTCACTTCAACGCAAGGATTCAGTATGAAGCGTCAGCGAATGTCAATGTTTCGCCGATCAATCCACTCACATGCTGGCAGTCTAGCAGTCAAGGAGGCAAAGTTGCAAAATCGTCCAAAATCCTCTAATCCATTCACAATGTTCCGTCACTATCGAGCAGCGCGGATGTTTCTTGCTGCGTCTAAAACCTTTTTTCTTGACACCAAGGTCGATCAATTGACCCGTTCAAGTTCTTTCATTAATTGCAGATCAACGTCTAGCGTACATCGGAGAGGATACAAAGAGAAGAAAGACTTATGCGAGCAGTTCCAAGCACAGAACTACGCACTATGGATGGTGTGTCGACGGTATTTCAGCATACAAGTATCGGGACTTACCACCTGGACATATTTCAGACACAGTCCCTCAAGGCGCAACGATTTCCGGGATCGCGGTTAAGCTGCCTGGCGCGTTAGATGATGACGCACAGCAAAAAATACTTGCCGCAACTAATGCTATAGTCTTGCGTGCCAGCGCCTCAGATCCTTTCATAGACAATCTACGCGTATCACAATTGAGTGATGGTGAGAAAACGGTGGGAGCTAGATTAGGATAAGAACTCACCACGACTCCGGATAGACGATAGCATAATCACTCTCCCAGATACAGCAAGTGTACTCAGCCAAGATGTACCCATCAACTTGGATCCACAAGAAGCCGGTCCAATGAGCCCCAGTTCCTCTTCGTACCACTTTTATTTCGTCAATTCCGTATTGACAACGGGCTCTAATATTCATGGGATGACACTCAGTCATGGTTCAGGGAACGGGGAACAGGGAACAGGGGATGAGTGCTGTTGATCGAAACCATTCCTGACGCCGACGCAATAATAATGCTTCATGGTTCCTGTCATTACTCCCCACCACATCTAGCATAATCCACGTGTAAACCTAGTGACTAGTAGTTACGAAAGCCAATGTATTGCTCATCTATCGCAGAGCTCCCACTCACCTAAGATCACGATTTCTGAGCAACGAGACTCCCCACGTTCAGTACGAACTTAGTTCCAGCACGCTCCACTCGTAGCCTATTAGTAGAGACTCACTGGCATCTTGAAGCACCCCAGCCACAGAACTGGACACATTGGCCTTTCCATTGATAACTATGAGGGAAAGATTTACGCACCACCAACAAATTGGCATACCTTCACTGTCGACACTGTTTTCTCTCTCGACAACTCGGTTGATATTACAGTCATTGGAAAGGAGAAAATTGTTGGGGGAACTTGAAGAAACAACCAATTATTTCCTAGGCAGACGCCTGAGGTTCCTTCCAGCCGGGAAGAATACTTCCTGACTCGGACGTCGTCAAAAAATGTGCGGACCAACGCTGACTTTTTTGTAATGGCGCAAACATCACCGTAGAACTTGAAACACCGAGTCGACGCCATTGACCTGCTGGCTCAGCGCTCAACATCTACGATCTCACTATTTCAAAATCATCCATGGTAGAGACGATTTACGTCGCCAGACATGGTAAGTCTTGAGCTACCTGCGAGCTTGTGGCACATACCATACTGCTTGCAGGCTTTAGAGCTAACTGGGTGACCTCAAACTGGTCAGTGTAATGTCACAGACAATATATCACATAAGAACCATGATATAGGACGACCCCGACAGGTCTTGCCAGAGACCCCCCTTTAGCTGCATACGGAGAAGTAAGTGCTAGTGCCGATTCTCTTGGATCGCTAGTCACACATGTTACTTCGCAGGCCCAAGCTGTAGAGTTGGCATCCTACCTGGGATCACTCCCAAAGGACAAACAGCCGAGTGCAATCTTCAGCTCCCCTTACTGTAAGTATTTGCCTTTTGTCACATCTGGTCTGTCAATGCCGTGCTATATGTAGATCGTTGCCTTCAAACTTCCAAACCCGTCGCAGAACGATTGTCTTTACCGATCTACGTTGAACACGGTCTGACCATCTTCGTGTGATGCTTTTTGAGTTTTGACAGACGCACGTAGGATTATCGGAATGGTATTCCCCTGTTGTCCCTGGAACAGGCTTGTTTCCTCGGCCAAAGAGCGCCATCGAATTGCGGGCTATGTTACCCGAAATCAGTCCGTCCTGGAACACAGTGGAAATTGACCCTTCCTGGCGCTCTATCTGGCTCCCCCCTCGCAAAGGAGAGGACCTCAAAGGAATCCAGGTCAGGATGTCCGACTTTCTCGTACGTTTCATCTACCAGATCGAGACACGGCCAGACATGTG